>PVKS010004476.1:0-92883 GCA_004027875.1 Aplodontia rufa | reverse complement strand
AAAAAAAAAAAAAAAAAAAAGAACTCTGAATACCTGAAGCTCACCTAAGCTGAGATGGGCTGACCGTCACATGTCTTGAAGACATAGAAGTTTTGTGTTTGGGACCCTCCCACACCTCACCTTATATGTATCATCATTTGACTAGTCCTGATTTGTATCCTTTGTAATAAAATCATAATGTAAGTAGAACACTTTCTTATGTTCTGAAAGTCATTCTAATGAACTATTAAACTTGAGTAGGTCAATTCTTTTACTATAATAAGGGGACAGAAATCTTCAGGGCTAATGTAAAAATTAAATGATATAATGCATGCAACCACTGAGCACAAGTCTTGCACGTGCATAGATTGGAAGTCAAATATCCCTTGGAGCTTAAATCTCTATTATTCAACTTCTTAAGTAAAATTTCTACATAAACTTATCCATAACACCCTGTTGAAATAGAAAAAGAGTAAGAAAGGAGGCTTGCTCATGGAAATGACAAGTAAAAGATGGAGGCATTTTGGAATAAAGGGTTTAGGTGGAAGAGATGTAGTAAACACTAAGAGGCAACCAGGAGAACATAGGGCTACTAAGAGAAGAGGAGACCTAGGATTGGAGAGGCATCCTGGAAGGTAAATAAGCCAAAAAGTATGGTGGCAGGGGCTCACTCTGATGTTGTCTAAGGACCTGTTGATGCCACTGTGCATGGGCAGTCCTGAGTGGAACCAACCAAGAAAAAAGGAAGCTCTTCTGTCCCCCCAAGTCTCCAGGTCAGCAGGAACAGAAAAAGGCACATTTTTCTGGTTCCCAGGGGAAGGATAAACAGCAGGTCACTCTGTGGCCGTGAGCCCTTGGGGAGGCTGGGTTGATAAGGATGCTTGTAGAACCTGTGTTCTTCTGCCACACAGCCTACACATCTTTCTCCAAGCTTCCCTTCCCCAGATTACCTGTTGTTGGTAGAAGTTGCTGGCACTTTGTTCAAATCGTTCATCTTTAGTTTCTACAGTTTTCCCCAATTTTTGTAGTACCTGGGAATATAAGACAGAAAGGCCCAAAATTATATTCAAGTCTATCTTATATATTGGTCTTATATGGCTTCTCTTGGAGTCTTGGATGCAACTAAAGGTTCTTACTCCTATCAGCTCAGCAGAATTAGGAATGTAACATGTTGCTGACAAAACAATCATGTTTTGTGGTTCTTTTCAAATAGGGTTACTGGAGGTATGCAGCAGTGCATTAGAGGATCTATCTCCAAATAAATAAGATGTATCTTCCTAGAATCTGATCATTATTTAAAGTGTTTTTTGGGACTGGAGCAGTGGCTAGGCGATCATGGCACCTGCCCAGCATGTTCAAGTACACAGGTTCAACCTCCAGTACCCACGTATACAACTAAGTGTTGGAGCAATGAAAGCCATGTGAAAAATTCAATAAAAATTGATTCTCTCTGTCTCTCTCTCACTGTCCTTCTCTCTTTAAGAAAAAAAGATGTTTTTTGTTTGTTTGTTTTTAGGGCTGGGGCTGTAGCTCAGTGATAGTTTGTTTAAGGCCCTTGGTTCAATCCTCAGTACTGCAAAATTAAATAAAGTGTGTGTGTGTGTGTGTTTTAGGATGTTGAGGATTGAACCCAGGGCCTTTCACAAGCTAAGCGCTAAGCACATGATCTACACTGAACTACACCCTGGTCCTACAATGTTTTTTAAGGGGAAAGAGGAGGGTATTTTATTTATGTTTTTGGTACTAGGAATTGAACCCAGGGGTGTTCTACCATTGGAACCTTTTTTTTTGCCTATGTTAGCCTAGAATTTATAATTCTCGTGCCTCAACCTCCTAAATTGCTGGGATTATAGGCATGCACCACTGTGCCTTGTGAGGGCATTATATTAAAACAAGAATTAACAAAAATAATATAAAATATGCATGGCTCTTGCCAGGCAAGGTGATGCTCAACTGTAATCCCAGCAGCTCAGGAGGTTGAGGCAGGAGGATCGCAAGTTCAAAGTCAGCCTCAGCAACTTTATGAGGCCCTAAGCAACTTAGCAAGATCCTGTCTTAAAATAAAAAATAAAAAGAGCTGGGGATGTGACTCAGTGGTTAAGCGCCCCTGGGTTCAATCCCTGGAACCAAATAAAAAAATAACAAAGTAAAATAAAATATGCATGGCTTTTTAAAGATTAAAATGAGCCTTGAAGACATTTTTTTCACTTAAAAGACCCTGTTCTAGCCACAGCCACAGATTCCTCTCAACAGATGAGGTTAGAGAGATGAACAGGAAACTCTTCTTTCATGAGGGCCCTTGTGGAAAATTTAGAGAAGCCCTGATGTAATACATTTGAAATTCAGCTAGAAATGAATGCTACCATGTCTATCTTCACTCAACTAGGAAACCTGAGAGTCAACCATCACACTGGTCTCAGTGCCAATGCAAAAGACAAAGTGGTAGAAAAGACCCAGTCTCTATTGTCAAAGGGGACAATTACTTTCTGGAATGCCACTCCCCACCCTGTCTGCCTGGCAAATCTCTTAAAATAAAGCAAAACTAGCCAGTTTTATGTCCTTTGTCTGTTTCATCTCATTAATCAAGTTTGCCCCTTGTTCAGTGGTTGCAACATCTGTAAGTTGTATATGCTTCTATTATTGTTCTGTTATTTGTATTTGTCTATCTCCTAAATCGGGACTCCTTAAGGACTGAGAACTTGCTTTATTTATTTAGATCTCTCAATATCCGGCAAATACATACTTAGTGATTTTAACAGGAACGGAGAGTAAGACTGATACAGGAGAAGACCTTGAAATAGGATCATGCCAGATTGGAACAGAGTAAAAACAGCTGGGCATGGTGTTACAAGCCTATAATCAAAGTAATTTAAGAGGCTGAGGCAGGAGGATTGCAAGTTCTAGACCAATCTAGATAACTTAGCAAGACTTTGTCTTAGAGAAGAAAAAAAAAGCTGGGTATGTAGCTTATTGGTAGAGTGCTTGCCTAGTGCTTGCCTAGCATGTGCTAGGCCCTGGGTTTAATCCCTAGCACTGAAGAAAAAAAAGAGAGAGAGAAAAGCATAGGGGCGGGGAGAAGAAAGCAGATTCAAGGCAGACAACAGTATGGGAGTATGTAAATTCACAGCAGCTTCCTGAGATGGTTTGGCAAGGCCATTTAGGGTGTGTTCTGGGGAGTGAAAGGGAATTAAGTTAGAGAGATTGGAGTATCATTATGATGGGTTTTGAATTACATGCAAGAGTGCTGAGGTCTTGGGAGTGGGGAAGGTTTCATTTCATGTAGAGACTGACCTAAATGTCACCAATCTTACCCCAGGGAGTTAAAGCCTGTCACTTCTGCAGCTCTCTCTGTGGTTAAGATCAAGGGCTCTTGGAGTCAGATATTAATTAACTCTCATCTTGGCCTTTTCACTTATTGGGTATAAGCCATTGGACAAGTCACCTAAAACTCTTCAACCTCAGTTTATAGAACTTCCTTTCCTCCATTAAGATAGTTCTGTCCTGGAGTTAGGATTAAATGCAGTTACGTATGAGAATTGCTTTCTTGGTGCTGTCCCCCAATGAACAATCAATACACATCTACTATCTTATGTCTAACTTTGCTCCTTTGCCTATAAATGCCTGTATTTCCTTTTTAATTTAGCTATGTCTATATGTCTGTTTCTGTCTCTAACTTCACCTCTTTCACCACTCCTCTCTGGAAGTGAAGAGTTGTCATCTTCCCTGGCTCCACCCTTTCTGCTGCTACAAAACACTGGCCTCTCTACCAAAGGGTTGCAAAACCACCTTGTTTAGTGGTAAGTGCAGCTCTTACTTCCTTTTTGCTACTCCTCCCTTCCTTTGCCTAAGGTTTGGCTCTTATTAGGTGGAGGAGGTTAAGAAAGAGAGAAAACAGTCTAGAGTAGGTTATGGTGCAGGCAAACCAATCTCCCCAGGTCCCTAGTTCCCAAAAGGTTCAAGACTAAAAGGCTTGGGAGGGTACGAGAGGTGTGTGCTGAGAAGCTTTGCAACCTCAGCTCTAGAAGTGAAAAGGTGAATGTCACTATCCTGGAACCGTACCTCAGGGCCCTGGGCCCAACGTTCTTTGTTGCCATAAACAGTAAGACCATGTGTCCTGTGTCAGGGCACTTATTCTATATTGCAGGTGTTCCTCCTCGAGGAGAAACCCTACAGTCAGCAGGATGTACAGATGCTCAACAGGCTTTTTTTCCTCCCAGTACTGAGGACTGAGCTAGGGCCTCACACATGCTAGGGAAGCAATCTACACTGAACTACATCCCTAGTCCTTTTTTTTTTTTTTTTTAAAGAGAGGTACAGTGAAAGAGAGAGAGAGAGAGAGAGAGAGAATCAATTTTATTTTTAGTTTTTCACATGGCTTTCATTGTTCTGACACTTCGTTGTGTACGTGGTGCTGGGGTTCAAACTCCAGTCCTCGAGCATACAGGGCAAGTGTCACAACTGCTGAGCCACCACTCCAGCCCCCCTAGCCCTTTTAATTTTATTTTGATACAGGGTCTTGCTAAGTTGCCTCAGCCTCCAAAGTAACTGGAGTGTGTGTCACTGTGCCAGGCTCAACAGATGTTTGTTGAAGGAATGAATAAATTTTATTTTTGGATCACTTCCTAAGGAAAGCCTATAATGTCAGTTCCTAAAGTCCCATCCTGAGAATTCTGCTCCAATTTGCCTGGCCTGGCAGCTGAGAAGTTAGAATGCAGACACTTAGAGGCAAAAAATAAAAAATAAAAAAAAGAAAATCAAGAAGTAAATGTGACAAAATGTTAATACATGATGGGTGAAAAATATTCCAATGTTCACTGACCTATTCTTTTAACTATTCCATAGACTGGGGTGGGCAGGATAAAGCTTAAAAGAAAATCGCTTAGTACATGTTTGGTGGCTTGTAGTTCCTTATCATGACCCTTCCTCATAATCAATGATTTATTACATTTTAGTTAATTCTCTCAATTGGAGTAATTTGAACAGGACCTAGATGTTAGATGACAAAACATTAATTTTCTTCTTTACATATAATAATTTTGTTGTGGTTATGTGAGAAATCTTTAGGATATATGCTAAAGGAAACTTTCCTTAATATGGCCTCAATATACTTTTTCCAGCCTTTTCTTCCACCATTCCCTGTGCTCCAGCTCAGCTGCATTTCTCACTATTCTGTCTAAAAGGATCTGCAGACTCCTGCTTGATTATGCTGGCATTCCTTAGCGGAATGCTCCCTCACACTTACTTGAGAAACTAGTAATCATCCACAATTCCTATTTCAAATTCAGCCTCCATTGTTAAGCCACCCTCCATTCTCCCTACCCTTTCTGCTCTCTGAATTCCCACAGATGTGCATATCCAGGTCTCTTTACCTTTTTTAACTAGATTTTAAGCTTTCCATAGGCAAGAATGTCTCTTATTCACCTCTGAATTCCCTTCTGGGTCCAGCCCAGTCCCCAGAACAAAGAAATTTTCTGCAAATATTTGGTGAATTAATTATTCTGGGATATAAGCTGAGTAAAAGTTAACAAAGAGAAAGACCAACAAAGGAGTGTTAAAAAATGCCTTTGCTCAGGGGAGATCTGAGAGGTCTGCCACAGAGAAATCACAAACAGATGGTGAAGGCAGTAGTCTAAAATGTGAAGAGGTCTCATACAATAAAGCCAGCCTGAACCTAGTCTCATGTTGTGTTTGGGTGGGAACTGGAAAATAGAAGAAGTTTCATCTCTATTATGTTTAACGGTCACTTGACACTTGACAGTTACTCCTAGCTTTTCAGAGGAAGATGAGCCTGTTTCCAGCTACCCCTGCTCCTTCTAAGAAAGAATCAGCAGGAAGTGGGGAGGCACAGATGTCAGAGTGGTTTATCATGAACCTTGCAAAGAGAGCAGCCTGCCTGAGGTTACAATTCAAAGACAGAACACCTGGGTTTCAGTAATACTTCTGCCATTTGCTAATCTCTTTTTAAACTTGTTGCCTTATTTCTAAAATTGGGATACTAGGACTGAGGGAATAGCTCAGTGGTAAAGTGCTTGCCTAGAATATGTTAGAACCTGGGTTTGATTCCCCAGGACTTGGGGAAAAAAGGGTGGGGGGACACAAACATCTTGCTTAAAGTAGTGAAGAGATGAAGTGAGATCACATTGCTAGAATGTTAGCTCCATAAGGGAAAGATCATGTCTTCTTATATTCCTGTGCCTGTTCCATCAAAGGCACTTCATATTTGACACAGTGACTATTATTATACATTACTCAAAAGATTACATTTGGGGCTGGAGTGGTGGCTCCACAGGGACAGTGCTTGCCTGGCATGCACAAGGACGTGGGTTCAAACCCCAGCACCACATACACAACAAAGTGTCTGAGCAAGAAAAGCCAAATGAAAGACTCTCTCTCTCTTTAGGGAAAAAATAAATAAAAAAATAAAATAAAATTACACCCAATTGCTTTTAGATAATCTGAAGAATGTTCCAGGGAATCCTTTCTCTTTACTATAACTTTCTCCCTCTTTATTTTGTTCTCAGTAACCTCTCAAGACTCAGGATTCTTCTTGGGGCTGAATGAACTGAGCCAGCTTGCTCTTCCTAGGCCATTCTTTCCCTTATCCACACAGCACCTCTAGGAACTACTTCAAGTTCAGTGTTTGTCTGTCCTGATAACTGAGTATTTGTTCAGAGTACCCTATTTTTTGCTTCAACCTGGGAGGTTCCCAAAGCAGACTCATGCTGGCTCCTCTTTCCCTACCTTGTTAGTGTTCTGGGCAGGAAGAAGAGGGTGCTAGCTAGGTATCTGGTTTTTCTCTTGGGAAATATTTGACTCTGAGGTTCAAGGGGTCCTCTCCCCTGCTCAATATGGTCTTACCACATTGAGTTTCATAAAGAACATCAACTCTCTCAGTTTACAGACACAAGATCTAAAGCCCAGAGCAGGGCATAATTTACTTAAGGTTTTGGAGTCCATGCTCAAAAAAGAGATGGGGATGTAGCTGAAAGGAAGAGTGCTTGCCTAGCATGCACAGCAGGCCCTGGGTTCAACCCCCAGCTCCACATGCACAACAAACAGAGGAAAAAACAAAAAAGAAAGTCCAATGTAAGAGCAATGTCAATGATAGGCTAGGTCAAGACAGAAGGTGAACAAGTGAAGCAAAAATCAATGAGTATGTCTTTATTTATTTTTAAGAGAGAGAGGGACAGTGAGAGGGAGAGAGAGAGAATCAATTTTATTTAAGTTTTTCATGTAGCTTTCCTTATTCCAACACTTCATAGTATATGTTTGAACCTGTGTCCTCATGCATGCCAGGCAAGTGCTGTAACCACTTAACCACTGCTCCAGCCACAATGAATATGTCTTTTTAAAAATTTTATCTTTTGTGGAGATGAGGATTGAATCCAGGGCTTTGTGAATGCTAATGCTACCCAAGGTACTCTTCCACCAAGGTACATCTGTCACCCATGGTCTTTTCTTTAAAAATTATTATTCATGAGATTTTTTTTCTTCTTTCTTTTCTTTTCTTTTGTTTTTTTTTTTTTTTCCCAACCACAATGTATTTTTCTTTAAGGAATCTCCTGCTCCCCATACAGTTTCTAACTAGACCTTCTCATAAGCAGGCACTATTCTCAGGTCTATCAGATTTGTAATTAGATGACATTCAGAGAGGCTGAAACAATGAACAAGGTGAAGTTAGGGTAAGTGAGGTAACTAAGTCTGAGCACACAAAATCTTTTCTTTTCCTCTTCTCTTTCACATGGCTTCAAAGATAGAAAAAGTATATAGAGCCTCTCCTTTCCATTGTGGTCTCTTAAAGTCAGGAACTACATCTACATTCCATCACTTCTCAGTTGATAACCCTCTTGGGAGAGTTCGTTGCCCTTAATCCTTCCCAGGACTCAAGCCAGTTCTCCACCTTTAGAGGATAATATAAATATTTCCGTTGTTAACCATGTGCTTTTCATCTAAATGTTTCTAAGGTCATGAACCCTTAGAAAAACCAAGACCATATCTGAAGTGTTTCTTGTATCTCCCTCCCCTTTTTTCTTCTGGCCTACAGGTCTTCTCATACCACTTTGTCTACTAGGGTGTTGGTAGGGGGGGGTTAGAAGCAAGGAAAATACTCTGGACAGGTACAAAAATGCCATTAAAGAGTATAGAGAGTGTCCACATGGTGTGGGGAGGCAGGCCAGTTACAGGTGGGCAGCCTAAGGCTAGAGCTGGAGGAGGCTAGTCCGCTAAGGACAATCCACAGATCCCACCCCGCGGGTGGTGCGCTCCGGGAGCAGACGTGGGCTACTGCTTGCTCAGCTTAAACCACCACCACCGGAGGCCGGCGGGGTAGGTGCCGAAGTACGGCGTAGACTGTTCTAGTTCTCAGCGGATGCCAAAAGCCAAGCTTGGAGTTGGCATTCTGGCATCACACTGGGTTGTGACTTTGGGGACATCACCCTCCAACTTCACCATCTGTAAATCGCCATCCTCGCACTACTGCGAGGACAAGTCCCGCTACGCAGTTGGCCACCAACACTGGCTCCCTTCCGTCCCCTTTTCTGGGGCAGCCTCGGGGTTGTTTAAGGTTGTCTCTTGGGCGTCCCCAGCTCTCTCTGGCCGGCCAGTCTTCGTGGACACCCAGTCCCCACCCGGTTTCCCGGGGCAGGGCGTCCCTCCTCCTCGGCCCAGGCCTCCCAGGGCCCTCTCGGCGGCCAGGCCCTGCTGCCTACCTTCTCCTGGGCCCTGCTGAACTTCTTCTGCACCTGCTTGGCGAAGAGGCCCGCGGCGCCGCCCGCCTTGCCCTCGGCCATCCTGCCGGCTCCGGGGGCGGCTGGCCTGGGCCCGCGCCCTGTGGTTTCCAGAGGCCCCCGAGGAGGAAGTTCCGCGGGCTCCCGGCGTGCCTCGCGCTGCGGGGCGGGCCTCGGCCTCCCTGCCCCCGGGCCCCCGGCCCCCAGCCCACCTCCAGCCCCGGGGCCCCGGCCACCCAGAGCTGCAGGCTGCGGCCCGTGGGGCAACCGAGGCGGGTTGTTCCCAGGAGGCTGGGTCAGTTGGCCCTGTGGCAAGGGAACATGGAACCCATTGAACTGGGTCTCCAACGGTGGGCCTAGACGCTTGCCTTGCAGAAAGCGAATCAGCCTGACGATCTGCACTGGAAAATAACTCACACAACGAGGCAGAAAGTGCTGCCGAGTTCCGCTCACTGCGGATGTTTATTGTGCCAGAAAATGTCTCTCAGTTCTAGGACTATTCATGCTGGCTGGGCAAGTGCTGTACTTCTTGCCCCAGGTTGCAGTTCAGCCCCTGCCCTGAGAGGTTGGCCCTAAGACTGGACCTGGTTGGTAGTGGGTAGAGTGCAAAAAGAGCCAGGACTCCAGATCTGGATTTGAAAAGGAGCAACAGCAGCGGAGAGAAAGTTGGTCTTTATGAGAAAAAAGTCAGTCTCCTAGAAAAAGGACTGAGTATGGAAGCCCGTGCAGGGGCCGGGAGCAAGTTTTTCGAGTATGACTACAATACCCTAGGTGGAAGCAGAATGGGTGAACTCAACAGATTGTGCAAGTTGGGGTGGGGCTACTGAGGTTAGGACTATTGTTTCTCTAGGGATAAAGTCTTCCTGTGGAACTTCCTTCCTGACCTGTTTGGGGGGTTAGCTGGAAATGAGGATATTAAATTTTGAGGAACCGTTTACATGCAGATTTTACAGTGCAGGTAAAATTCCCTCAAGGAAGGAAAAGAGTTCAAAATATACTTCCGAAGAAGTGTAGATGGAAGTTGAAGGCCTGCCACAAAATTACCTGCTCTTGTTTTTTACTTCTTTTCTCCAAATAGACATCCTGCACTCAACGTAAACTGTGTGCCAGGTATTGCTGGGTACTGTGAAGCCAAGGATGACTAAAATGCCATCCCTGTCCTCAAGAAGGCGAAGACTGAAGTCTGCTGGTAATCAGATGATTTTTTTTTTTAAGAGACAGGGACAGGGGCTGGAGCGGTGGCTCAGCGGTTTCGGCGCTTGCCTGGCAAGCACAAGGACCCGGGTTCAAACCCCAGCACCACGTACACAACTAAGTGTTGGAGCAACTAAGGCCATGTGAAAAACTAAATAAAGTTATTTCTCTCTTTCTCTGTCTCTCTCACTGTCCCTCTCTCTTTAAAAAAAAAAAAAAAAAGAGAAAGGGACAGTGAGAGAGAGAGAGAAAGAGAGAGAGAGAGTTGCTTTCGGTTTTTTTTTTTTTAATTTAATTCTTCATGTGGTTTTCATTGCTCCAAGACATCGCTGTGTACGTGGTGCTGGGGGTCCTCAGGCGTGCCTGGCAAGCGCTGTAATCACTGAGCCACTGCTCCAGCCCCAGACGATTCTTCTGTAGTCTGCTTCGTCCATTTATAGATATGGACACAAAATTTTCAGACAATAGGTGATTAGTGTTTATTCTGAATTTCAGCTTTGTGATCACCTGTGAGAGGCAGAATGATAAAATCAAAGGATTGATGTTGGATGGGGAGGAGTAGGGAGAAATGCAGAGGACGGTGGTTCTGCTGGGATACTAACAGATGTATTATTAGCAGAAGGAGGTTGATACCTGGCGTCACTCCTGAGACTCCACAGCACCTTCAGCAGTGCATCCCAGTTACTACCTCCTAAGAAACTCTCTTTAGAGCCAGTATCTTGGAAACTGAAGTTGATGGTCACCCAGTCATTTAGTATTAGAGCAGAACAATACTTAGAAGTTGACTAGATGGGGAAATCACAGAAAAGGCTTAATTTGCCCAAGGTTATCCCTCCTCAGTGTATAGGAACTCAGGTGTCCTGACTCCAGCCCAGCCTCTTAAAGGATATATCATAGTCTAGAAGCTTTGCTAATATAATGGGACCAATTCCAGGACCTGTCTTAGCTACTTTCTCCTGCTATAATGTTTACTACCCTAGTCCCTTGTGTCTGGCCTTTAGAGAATGCTGTGAAAAGCAGCTTCTCATCTGCTTAGACTTCTTCTTTCATTTCCCCCTTTGCTTTCTCCCAGGCCACTCTTAACAGACTGAGCCCTGGCCAGGACAGAGCAGAATTATCAGCTTCCCAGTTCTCTGTGGTTTATAGAAGAACCCTGGATCTGGTTGCCTATTTTAGTGCCAGTCTTGAAGTGCTGATTCACACTTAGCTTGAGGCCCCACATTGCTGTTGCCCCTTCCTTGCTGTTCGGCATCTTCCCCTCAGTCCTCTCCTTTGTTTGTTATATATCTTCTTTTCTCTTTTTTAAAAAATTGTTTATTCTTTGTTCCCCAACCTCCTTTCTAATTTGTCACTTCCTTAGTCTGCTAGCATCTGCGCTACCTTCCTAATCCTATACTCCCATCTCTAGTGTATTCTTGTAGCTCCTGTCACCGGAAGCTTGGAGTGAGCGAGAATTTGTTATAGGCACTACAGGGGAAAAACAAGGAAGATGAGCCTGCAGTCTACCTTGAAGAGTTAGGACACATCAGGTCACTCAGGAACTTTTTTTTTTTTTTTTTTTTGAGAAGGAGAGAGTTAGTCGGGGGGAGAGAAAGAATGAATCAATTTTATTTATTTTTTTCATCTGGCCTTTGTTTCTCCAAAACTTAGTTGTGTGAGTAGTGCTGGGGTTTGAACCCGGGTCCCTGTACATACCAGGCAAGTTCTCCAACCACTGAGCCACCACTCCAGCCCCCACTCAGGAACTTTTTACAGCACTTTGTGCCTTTGAATATAACAAATATGCACAGGAGAGGGGAGCAGATGAATAGATTGGTGGATAAGGAGATCCTAAAATGTAGTCCAAAATGGATAATGTAAAATAACTCCTCTTGGGCTTAGTTTGTAGACTGGTAAAGATAGCAGCACAAGGAAGAACCAGCCCACAGATGTGGTAAAATCCAAAATGGGTCCTATAACTGCATTTCTTCTAGAGTGCTTAATTACAAATAGAGAAGACATAGTATGATAATGTATATTCAGTTTTATTTGCTTTTCTATCTGGTTTAATCATCTCTTAGAATTTTTTTTTCTTTATTTTTCTCCTGATGCTGGGGATCAAACTCAGGGCTCTTACATACTAGGCAAGAATTCTCCCTTTGGCTACATCCCTAGCACCCCTTTTATTTGTGTGTGGTGCTGGTGATGGAACTCAGGGCTTTGTTCATACTGGGCAAGCACTCTATACTAAACTACAACCCAAGCATTGTTTCTTTCTTTGTTGACCTTAAGTCCTATTGAAGATCCAGGAACCATCTTTGGAAGACCTTTGGATTCAGGAAAATGTTCAGTTGAAGAGAATGACCTAAAGGAGAAGACAATGATGTCCACAGTCAGAAACTTCTTTGTGGTACTAGGATTGAACCCAGGGATACTCTACCACCTCTACCACTGAGCTATATCTCCAATCCTTTTTTAAGTTTTGAGACAAGGTCTCACTCAGTTGCCCAGTATGGGTTTGAACTTGGATTCTCCTGCCTCAGCCTCCTGAGCAGCTCAGATTATAGGTATGTGCCATGGCACCCAGCCCATAGCCAATAACTTCTGGCTACCTTCTTTCTTACTTTTTCAAGGTTCCCAGTTAAATATTACCCTGTACTGGGTTTCGGGGATGGGTTGTGCAGAAATTAGGTCTTAGACATGTCAGTCTTATAGGCATATGCCCAGGACATAGCAGCAAGGACAGACTTTGAAATGGCTGCAAGCCAAGATTCATGTCACAAGCCTCCAGAATGTGTTTGAAGGGCACAGTGGAATGTATTATATGGCACCACTACTAGGTCAGTATAGACAGAGTCTTACTTAATTCTCAGGCATTGTTTAAGGTGATAAAATTTCTTTAAAACGTTAAAGCAAGTTCTCAAATTGCCCTCAAAAGAGCTTGTGGGACTCCTGGGTATTTTCCCAAAAGAGTTAGAATCAGTGTATTATAGTGATGTGGCTTCATCAATGTTTATAGCAGCTCAGTTCACTGTAGCAAGATTACGGAACCAACCCAGATGCCCCTCACTTGACGAGTGGATACAAAAACTTTGGTACATATATACAATGGAATACTACTCAGCCATTAGAGAAGACGATATTATGGATTTTGATATCAAATGGATGGAGATGGAAAGAATTATGCTAAGTGAAGTATCCCAATCTCAGAGACTCAAGGGCTGAATGGTTTCTCTCATCTGTGGAAGCTAAAATACATGGGGAAACAGTATGTTAAACGGCTAAGCTATCAATAACTTCAAATTGTATGATTCTCAACGCAACAGGGAGATGACTCCCTAGAATACTTAGAGGCGTAGGGAGGGGAAGGGAGGGAGGGTGTAGGAAGAACTTCTAGGAGACTGGAGGGTGTGAATATGGGGGAATCAGTTCAGAAGGAGATCTCTGTCCTCCACGAGATACCCATTTAACTGAGGAGTTCTGGGGGAAACAGCAACAGGGGGAACCCAAGCTGGGCATCCATGATATGGCAATAACCCTGGATAACTAATTATATATACATTGGTTCCTGAATGTTTGATAATGTTTCCCCCTCAATTATATCTCTATATCCATCTAATAAAAAAAATGTATTCACTCAAAAAAAAAAAGAGCTTGTGGGAGAAAAGCATGCTCGAAGGCAAGCAGGCCTTGCTGAGGTGAACTTTCTCTTGACTTTGATTTAGGATGATGCTGATGAGTACTTGCTTCACATCTGCTGTGGCCATTATCTTAGCCTAAGCAGTAAGCAACACTGTGAAGTCTCCTCAACGGGTACATGAAGGGAACTCAAGATGGCAGTAATATGGAGGGAAAGTACAATAGAGGGAAGGGAAGGGAATAAACACGTGACTCTACATAAGAAAGGCAATGGTGGGGCTGGAGTGGTGGCTCGGCAGTTACAGCACTTGCCTGGCATGCACAAGTACACGGGTTCAAAACCCAGCACCCACATACACAACTCAGTGTCAGAGCAACAAAAGCCATGTGAAAAAACTCAATTAAAAAATTGATTCTTTCTGTCTCTCTCTCTCCCCCCCCCCCCCACTGTCCTTCTCTCTTAAAAAAAAAAAAAAAGAAAGGCAATGGTTTTCCCCACCCCAACTTTTGCTCCCCAACCTAGCCAGTGCGTGGCTCTGTAGGTGACCCTATTTCATCCCATCATTTGAGAGGACTTACATTATTTATCCAAAAGATGTAAGCAGAGACCCGGGTGAAGACTGTGGGTTTCATGGAGACATTACAGCCCAGGCTGGACACAAAGCTGGTCACTCCATGGACAGAATACTGGCCATTCACCAAGCAGTGGAGAGGACCCCCAGAGTCACCCTGCAGGGAAGAGAAGCAGAGTCCTAAAACTATATATCTTTTGATCTGTGAGCCTTCACTTTTGCTTACCGTCTGCTCACCGCCCCCCCATCTATTTGTGAGCGCCTGTACAGTTTTTATAGCTGCAGTTCAAGTCTCCACTTCCTTCATATCCCCAAATCAAAATGAATCTCTTCTTCCTTTCTAAACAACCATAGCACTTCTTCCTCTCTTCTGCAGCATGTATGCTATGTTCTGCTTTGTAAGTTGGTTTCATAATTTATTTTTGCCTCCCACACATAACTCTGAACCTCTTGAGTCAGGAACTATGTCCTTACTAATAACATTCCTCTCTACAATGCTAACATAGAATGCTTTTGTTGTTTGTTTGTTTGTTTTGTGGTGCTAGGGATAGAGCCCAGGCCTTGCCCATGCCAAGCACATACTTTAGCCACTGATCTACATCCTCAAACCAAGCATAGAACTTTGAACTTCTTCTTTTTCTTTTCTTTTTTTTTCCCCAAAGTCTCACTAAGTTGTCCAGGCTGACCTTGAATTTGTGATCTTCCTGCTTCAGTCTCTGGAGTCATCGAGACTACCATTGCACCTATTTTCAATGTTGAACATCTTAATTCAATAGTTGATTGACTTAAATTGAACCTCAGGAGAATATAGTATAGAGTTCTAATAATTCCTTTATCCCCATCATTTAGACCAGTGGCTCTAATTAGACCAAGTTATTTAGACTGAGAGTAGGTAATCAACACATGTTAAACTAACTGGAGTGAAGAGGAGAGAAAGTGACTTATTAGTTAGTGGTTATATGCTCAGGCTTAGCAGTAAGGTGACCCAGAGGTTTATAGAATATGATCTTGACACCCTTCTTACTCAGTTTCTAGAATATTGTGTAATGCCAAACATAAAATTAGATGATACTTCTTTAGAAAATCTGACCAAGAGGAAATACCTAAATGTATTAACGTTTATGGTCAAAATAATGTAGCCAGATCACCTTTCAGAGAAGTCCATTACAGATGAACTTCACCTAAGGCTCAGAGCTACCCATCCTCTTTTTACCAACTAACACTGAATACCACAGATGATCAAGGATCACTAAACATCTAACATAAGCTTTTTTTTTTTTTAAGAGAGAGGGACAGTGAGAGAGAGAGAGACAGAGAAAGGGAGAAATAACTTTATTTAGTTTTTCACATGGCCTTAGTTGCTCTAACACTTAGTTGTGTACATGGTGCTGGGGTTTGAACCCGGGTCCTCGTGCTTGCCAGGCAAGCGGCAGAACCGCTGAGCCACCGCTCCAGCCCTAACATAAGCTTTTAATATAAAAATAAAGATCAGAGCTAGGGATATAGGTCATTGGTAGAGTGTTTGCCACACATGAATGAGACTCAGGATTCAATTCCCAGAATTGGGGTGGGGATTAAAACAAAGAGCCAGCTACGGCAGTGCACATCTGTCATATCAGCTACTCAGGAGGCTGAAGAGGGAGGATCTCAAGTTCAAGGCAGCTTGGGCAACTTAGCAAGACCCTATCTCCAAACAGAAGGGACTAAGGATGTAGTTCAGTGGTAGAGCATCCTTGGGTTCAATTCCCAGGTGGAAAAAAAAAGATCAAAACAAAGAGACAAAGAAATAAAAAATGAAGGCAAACTCTATGCAGGGAAAAAAAAATAATCAATAAAACTATAGTTAATGTTGCATCCATGATACAAGAAAAACATATCATTAAACAGAATATTCAGAGAACAAAATGAACCTTTGGAAATTATAAATCTGATAATAGAAATGAAAGTTTGAAAGAGTTGGGAAACAGGGGAAACAAAATCTATAGGAGAAGTCTGGGAGGTTAGCATGAATAACAGAAATTCTAGAAGGAAGGCTGTGAGTAGGGTTTATGCAGCTCAATGGTAGAGCAGTCATCTAGCATACACAAAGTCCTGTGTTTCAGCCCCAGTACCAACAAAAAAGAAAAAATTTTAAATGGAAGGGAGAAAACTATCAAGAGTAAACATTTTCAGAACCAAAGATCTGGAGTTTCAACAAAACCCATTGTGTCCCTTACAATGAAGACAAATAGACCCATACCAAGACACACCATTAGTGTCAAGAGGAAATGAAACATGTAATTTAAAAATAAGTGGAGAATCCAGGCATGGTAGTGCATACCTGTAATCCCATTTACTGAAAGAGGCTAAGGCAGGAGGATCTTAACTTCTAGTCCAGCCTTGGCAACTTGAGACCCTATCTCAAATTTTTATTTATTTTTTGTTATCAGGGATTTAACATGGGGGCATTTTACCACTGAGTCACATCTCTAACCCTAATTATTTTTTAATTTGGGGCAAGGTCGTGCTAAGTTGCTTAGAGCCTTGCTAAGTTGCTGAGGCTGGCTTTGAACTTGTAATCCTCCTGCCTCAACCTCCTGAGCTGCTAGGGTTACAGGTATGTGCCACTGCCTAGCTCTCAAAATTAACATAACAACAACAGGGCTGGGGATGTAACTCAGTGGTAGAGTGTCTCTGGGTTCAATTCCAGTACTGAAAACAGAAGTGGAGAATATGAATGTGGAATTCAATCAGTGATGAATTAACTATGTATTCAGCAAATGAAAAAGACAATTATTGACTCCAGGGAAAACAAAGTAAGTTATACAAGAAAAGAAAAGGTACTTCTAGAATACTACATGATTTGTTTGTGAATAGCATTTAACATAGTCATAATAAACACTGAATGTTGAGCTAATCAAAATTATTTGGGGAGGTTATAGAGGAGATGAGAAAAGTTCATGCCTGTGGGTAGGGAACAGGTGTGTGGGTATGAGAGAGATCCACATCTCCCATAATGCCTGAACTGAAAAGTTAGTCAGTAATGTGTGTGTGTGTGTATATATATATATATATATATATATTGTGTGTGTGTGTGTGTGTGTATTTTGTGTGTGTGTGTGTGTGTGTGTATTTTGTGTGTGTGTGTGTGTGTGTGGAGATGAACCACAAAAGAATCACCTAAAAAGGATTGAAGGTGGGCCTCCTTGGGGAGGACATTTAGAAGACTGGTGCTGGTGCACTGACTGCTTTTTTCCACTGTGGAGCCTCATGGTCTTACTTGCCAGTTGAAGCAATTTGATAGGCATAGCTTAAATAAAAATTAAAAAAAGAAGAAGAAGGGAGAGATGGAGGAGGAGGAGAAGAAGAAGGAGACTGTCACATGCTTATAATCCCAGAGACTTGGGAGGCTGAGGCAGGAGGATTGCAAGTTCAAAGCCAGCCTCAGCAACTTAGCAAGGCCCTAAACAACTTAGTGAGACCCTGTCTCAAAATAAAAAATAAAAAGGTCTGGGGGTATAGCTCAGTAGTTAAGCACCCCTGGGTTTAAAATAAAAAGGAGAAGGAAAGGGAGAAGAAAAGACCAAAAGTTCAAATGAGAGAAAATTCCTTTAGAGAGAAACTAACTATACCCCATCCCAAATGCTTAGGGAAAAATGTTTTCTTTAGATTATTGTAATCAAAACAAAACAACCTAAGTCTCCTCCACCCATATCCTAACAGGATTTGAGAGTATTTCAAAGTTGGAGAAATGGAAGATAATTGAACTGTTTGGAAGACTATTGTTTTGTGCTAATTCACCTGGAAAGAGATCAGGCTTTGGAGTATGGAAGAGGCTAAAGGATTTAGAGCAGAAGAGAGAGATAGAAAAAAATTATGTGGGCATGGGTTCATTGAACCAGGAGGGGCCCTCTGAATCCACTCTGAGAAAGGGACTCTGAATTCTGAAAGCTCAGATGACACTATTGGGAAACCTCCAATAGGAAGAGACCCAGAGACACACTGTCTCAGAGATTACAATTTGGAGTGGCAGCTGGAAGTACAGTACACTAGTTTTTCAGAGTTCTAGGCTTTGAGAAAGCAGAGGGGGGTATGAATTAAACTTGAAAGATGTAAACCTTAGGAGGTTATAGGCTGAGGAGGACTTGGAAGAAGTTGTGTATGCATCAGTCTGTCTCTCTTTTTTTTTTTCTTTTTACTTTTTTTAACACAAAGAGAATTAATTTTAATTTTTTTCATCTGATTTTTGTTTTTCCTCCACTTAGTTGTGTATGTGGTGCTGGGCATCAAACCTGGGTCCTCGTGCATGCCAGGCAAGTGCTCCACTGCTGAGCCGTAGCTCCAACCCTGACATTTAAGTTTTAACTGGGAAAGCCACAGGAAAACTGGGATGAGTTGGGCACCTTATTTCCATGATTCTTTGGGATTGCAAAAATGCCTTTAATCTTGCCATTCTACTATTTCGGCTGTCTTGCCAGCCTCCTGCTAGTAACGTCTCTTCCCCGTCCATGTTGCTTGGATCTTGAAGTTGATCTGCAGTCTGTCCTATTGCCAGAGTCATGCAGGAAACCCAGGCCCAAATTAATCCATTCCCTACCACTGGGTCTTTGGGTAAGAGGGAGGGGAGTATATACTCACATGGTCCCTGCCTGGTCTCCAACCCCAACATCTTGAAGGAGAGTCCTCCTCCCTTTCACCTTACTTATTCCAAATGCATATAACCTTTGCACCTTCATTTTCAGCAGTCAAGTTGACTCTTTCTAGTTCATGAGTAACCAGAAGCAATAATACAGAACACCTGCCAGCCTCCAGCTACCCAGCCTGCAAACTCTTTCACATCCATGTGTACAACTGGCATCCCTCCTCCTAGTCAAAGCCAGCTCCATCTGTGCTCTTGTCTTGGTTCATCTCTCCCTCCTCTTCTGGGATCCTGAGCCATCCATCATTCCCTCTCTTACTCTCCAGCATACTTAATGCACTCAGTTTTCTTCCCTTTTAAAAGATCCACCCCTTCCATGAACTGCTGTCATTAAAGGTACCAGTCTTTTTCTGTACCCTTCATTCATCTAAGCTTCTCGAAAGAGAGTTCTCCACATTTCCTGCTATATTTCTTTCCGCCTCTCTATTCTTTACCCTTCACTTGAGCTTCTACCATCACCACTTTACTGAAACTGCTCTTGACATGATTAACAGCGATTGACCAGTTACCAACATTGTCACTTCCAGCTCTGACCCACTATGGCTCTTGACTGCATGCACACTATATGATGACCTGCAGTATTTCCTGAAATTTTGTAAGTCTTTATTGCACGTTTTTCTCTTACCTCTACTCTCCCTGTCTTAGACCCTAGGGCTTCTTTGTTTTTCCACCTACTCCTAAAGCATTCAAGCATTTATATTCTAGTTTTTCCCAAAGGCTCTGCTCTCTTCTCATTCTACAACTTTTCCCTGGGATGGGACGTGGAATATCAGTTGCTCTCAAGTGTCTCTAAACCATTCTGCCCCCAGTTCCCCTTTCTTATAATTTTTTTTAACTAATTAGCTAGATCTGAATGTCCAAATCCTGCAAATCTTGTTTTGTTTGAGGCAGCAACTCCATATCCCAAATCCCTTAAACCAAAGGCCTGGAAATCTTTCCATATCCTCTGTCTTTCCTGCCTCTTCTCCATTACTACCACTCTGCCCTAATTCAGGCCCTCAGATTTCTTGCCTGGATCAATAGTCTCCTAACCAGTCTCCCTGCCTGTCTTGCCCTCCTTAAAAAGCATGGCAACACTGTCACCTGAGAACTCTCCTAAAAGGCAAATCTGGTCATTGTGCTCTGTTTACAAGTCTCCAGTGGTTTCCCAGTGTTGAGTTAAAGTCACATGTCTACACATGGCATTTAAAGCTCCATGACCTGCTTGTCTCTGTAGTCTCATCTTTTAATTTTTCTTACAATGGTAATATGTTATGTTTTAGCCAAGGAATCAGCAAACTTTTTCTGTAAAGGGACAAATAGTAAATGCCTCAGGTGTTGTGGCCCATATAGTCTCTGTTGGCACCTCTGTATTGTACAAAAGCAGCCCTAAAACACTACGTGAATGAGCAACTGTGTCTGTGTCCTGAGAAAATATCATTTCACAAAACTGCAAATTTATATATTTTTCATGTCATGAAATAACATTCTTTTGATTTTTTTCCCTTCACTGTGTCAAAATGGACCATACAAATATAGGCAGCAGGCTAGATTTGGCTTATGGGCCTCCAATCTCTGCTCTGCTATAGCTGTAGGAAATGCCTGGTAATTCTTTATGTGTTCTTTTTTTTTTTTTTTAAAGAGAGAGGGACAGTGAGAGAGACAGAGAAAGAGAGAAACAACTTTATTTAGTTTTTCACATGGCCCTAGTTGCTCCAACACTTAGTTGTGTACGTGGTGCTGGGGTTTGAACCCGGGTCCTTGTGCCTGCCAAGCAAGTGCCGAAACCACTGAGCCACAGCTCCAGCCCCTCTTTATGTGTACTAAGCTGTTTCTTGAACTGATGCTTTTATTTATGTTGTTCCTTCCTCTGCACATCTCCCCACCCCTCCTTTTTTGAGGGGGTGGTCTGGCTTACTTCTAACCTTCAGGACTCACTGCACATTCTACTTTTTTGGAGAAGGCCTGAACCCTAGGGCTTAACCACTGAGTCACATCCCCAACCCTTTTTATTTGGAGACAGAGTCTCTCTAAGTTGTTGAGGCCAGCTTTGAACTTGCAATCCTCTTGGAGAAGGCTCTTTTCTGACTCCACTGGTAGAAGTAGTACTTATCTTTGGGCTTCCATGTCACTCCATAGGTATCTTTATCATAGCACTTAGCCACATTGTATTCTAATATCCTATTGTATGTTTGTTCCTCTACTTGACATTGTCTGATTCATTCATCTTTGCATCCCTAGCACCTCGCACAGTGTCTGAAATAAAGTAGATACACAATGGACATTTGTTGAACTACAATAAGAAATCTGTAAGATGGCTGGGTTCAGTGACTCACACCTGTAACCTCAAGCAACTTGGGAGGCTGAGACAGGAGGAATATAAGCTTGAGGCCAGCCTCAGCAACTTAGCAAGACCCTCAGCAACTTAGTGAGACCCAGTCTCAAAATAAAAATTAAAAAGGGCTCAGGGGTAAAGCACCCCTGGGTTCAATCTCAGTACCAAAAAATGAAAATAGAAATCTGTAATATGGCTTATTGCTGATTGATCGTTTAAATACAGTAAAATTTTATTACATAAAAACTATTATAAAATTATTTTGTGTACTTTCCCCGACCATACCTGCTTGTACCTACTGCTGTACCTGCTACTGGGGTAAGGGGGTGGTAATGGAGGAAGTACAAGAAAAGTTGGGATTGATGGGAGTGGGAGCTAACTTATACACAATTAATTACAATCACCTTTCCAGGCCCAGCCCTGTTGCTGCCATAAAAAATCTAGGTCACAAGTTCTGAAGAACATACATATATATCAATACACAAATGACCCACATACCAGCTTCTGAGGGGGGCCATTAAGCAAAACAAAACGTTTTTTGGGGAGGTACTAAGGATTAAACTCAGGGGTGCTTTACCACTAAACTACATCCCCAGCCTTTTTTATTTTTTCTTTTGAGATAATGTCTTGCTAAATTGCCTAGGCTGCTCTCAAACTTGCAATCCTCCTGCCTCAGCCTCTCAAGTAGCTGGGATTGTAGGTGGATGTCACTCACCTGGCAATTAAGACAAAACTTAAAAGGTTCCTTTCAACTTTGAGATTCTGTGAAGATAGAGTTAGTAACACAGAATCATTCTCATTCTGATGCTGGAATAGAAAGCAGAGACTGTATATGGATATGAGAGTAGGTGTCGAACAGCGGGTGAGCCAAAGGTAGAGAGGAGGGAGAACAGAGATGGGAGGGAGCGGGTGGCACTCTGAAATCTTCTGTAGTTTTCACCTGGCATCCAGAACGAATTCCATCCCCGCCAGCACACACCATGGTGTTCTTCACGGTGGAGCCCCAGTAGGAAGGTCTAGAGCAGATGGTATAGTTCACGGTGGGCATGTAAGCCTGCTGCAGGGTCTGGGCCAGCCGGCCATTGGCTAAATAGGATACACAACACTGGAGTTCAGACCCAGATGCTGCCCAGGGAAAAATCCTTCCACACCCTGCTAAACTGTGTGAAGCTTTGGTGCAACCTGAACTCAGGGCAAGTCCCTTCTCTCTGCTTGTTTTATGTCATAGGCCCTCCCCTCTTTTGTTTGTCTGTCTGTCTGTCTCTGTCTCTCTCTCTCTCATACTTAGGATTGAACATATGCTAGGCAAGTGCTCTGCCACTGAAATATACCCCAACTCTTTTTTTTTGGGGGGGGGGGACATGGTCTTGCTAAGTTGCCCAGACTGGCGTCTCTTCTCTTTATATGGCAGCTTCAGGCCTATTCTTTTGGGGAGGCATCATTGTTATTGTTCCCAGGCACTAAACCAACAATCCTATTTCTGCTTTTCATCACTCATGGATGACTTAGGTAAGGAATTACAGGAGCCTTATTTGTTGATAACTCATCTGTCTGTCCTGCTTCTTACAATACAAGCTCCACAAAGCAGAACTGAGATCACTGTCTTCATTTCTTAAGAGCTTGGTGCAGCTTTCCGTTACTGTCTCTTTTGACTTTTCAAAGTCTTTGCACACGTATTATTTCTTTGGATTGTTACAACAATGCTTTAATGTTATAATTCAAGAAATTGAACCACAATGACATTCAATGAACTGAGAGGAGGGCAGAGCTGGATTAGAAGCGTGTCTCTCTCAGCTCCAGGTTTTCCCAGTTGACTAACTCTACTCCCAGCAAGGTTTGCCTCTCCTCCAGAAATCCAGGTTCTTCCTGATGGCTGACAGCTTTCTGCATCAAGATTAACGTTCCTTCCTATTTCTGTTCATAGCCCTCATACCTTTCCATATTTTCTGAATAACATTCCCTACTTGAAATCTTCCCATAATGAACAGGAGAGGGAGAGGACTCCTCCGCTCTGACTCACCTGGATCAATAGTTACTCCAACTCAGCCCAGCAGCTGTCTAGGGAGGCAGTATGATGGCATAATGACCACTAAAGTGAGAGCCTGTATGCATAGGTTCTGAATCCAGCTTTGCACTAAGTAGTCATGTGATTAAGGTCCTTAATTTCATTGGCCCTTAGTTTCTTCATCTATAAGTCTTTCAGTTCTAAGAGTCTATGAATCTCTGTCTTGACTATTCCAAGTCTGTTCTTAGCTTAGTTTCATGTATCAGTTATTTTATCTATGGTTCCTTAGGTTGTTGGTCTCTGACTATAAACACCTAGGACCACAGAAAGATAAAACCTAGAACCTCAGCGGCCTCATCAAGATCCCGGTGATGGATGGTGCCAATGTAGATGACTTACTCCTGGTCCTGCCCCAGCCTGTGATGGAGCAGGTACTGTTGTTAGGCAGAATGGTTCCTTGCTGGGGCAGAGCAGCCAGCTGGACATAGCTGTTGAGGGTAACACTGTGAGCTAGGTGCAGTAGGGCGATGTCATAGCTGCAGGAGAAAAGGAGATGGTTCACTGATAGAATGAGGTCTTCTCTCAGGTAAGGTTACTTACACACTGGTGTCCTAAGCCTTTGTGACAATGGCATTGGAAACCAACTCTTGGAAGGAGGCTAACTTGCTAAGCATTTGATTTTACAGTAGGATATTATATGTTTAATAGCACCATCTGCTGATGAAATTTTGGTATTTCAGTCTCGCTCTGATCTGTGCTGCCCTGGGAAGTGAATAGGTAATCATAAAAGAGCAGAAGGTGTGATTTTGGTGGCAATTCACAAAGAAGAAAGATGTAAAAGACTGCTTGGCTCTGAAAGCACTGCAGAAATATCCTAATTGCTTGTACTCATCGCCACCTCCACATTCTACAGATTTCTTTCTTTTCTTTTTTTTTAATCAGGGATTGAACCCAGGGCTGTTTTTGTTTTTGTTTTTGTTTTTAAAGAGAGAGGGATGGAGAGAGAGAGAGAGAGAAAGAGAGAGAGAATGAGATAAGTTTTATTTAGTTTTTCATGTGGCCTTTGTTGCTCAGACACTTGGTTGTATACATGGTGCTGGGATTTGAATTCTCATACTTGCATTTGCCAGGCAAGCATTGTAACCTCTGAGCCATCACTCCAGCCCCGCAAACCCCTTTTATTTTTTATTTTGAGACAGGGCCTCGATAAGTTACAGGTATTGGACACCATACCCAGCTGCTTTCTCCCTGGCACGCTTGGCCTTTGGGCTAGGGCTTAGCCTAGTGGAAGAGTGTGGTTAACATGCTAGAGACTCTGGGCTTAATCCCCAACACTAAAAGAAAAAAGAAATTTCCTTTAACTTATAGAGGGTATTCCATAAAGTAAATAATAGATAATAATAAACAAACCCCAGAAACATTAAAATACAGAGAAGGGGCTTTACTTAATTAAATCATGTAAACCCACCTACAGCAAACAAATCCTAAAGATCTTCAGAAATTCTCAAGCCTTCCTCAGTCTAAATTCTCAAAGTTCTTCTGGATAAATGAGCCAGCTCATCACCCCTGCAGGACATGGTGCCCCAAGACTCAACTGGCTCCTCACCCAAAGGCCCCACAAACCACCAAGTTCCAGGTAATGCAGTCCCTCTAGCTTCTGTGAGAACAAGTGAAGGGAACCAAAACCCAACTAGACCCAACTGCTGGCTAGTCAGCCCTCCACCTCCCAGCCCCACTGTGTCCCTACCCGGAAGCCACGTTATCACTGTTCCAGTATGGGTGTCTCACAATCTTCTGCACTCCCACGTACTGCTCAGTGCCTTCCTTCTGGCTGAGGTTGTGATCTCCCACGACCACACGGAAGGTCATTTGGCTGGAGTGAAAGGAGAAAGCCCTCTTTTATCTTTAGGAAACCATTTTATTTGGCCCAGGCTGATGAGGATGAAGCATCCTCTAAGAGGAGGAAGTAACAAGCTCTCTCATTCCCTAATTTACTATTGACTTGTGGGAGTGGAAAAACCTACTACCAACTTTGTTTTCACAGTGTATTAAGGTAAACATCTTAACCTGGGAGAGCCATGGTAAGTGTAGTGAAATCATAGCTCTCAGTCAAACAGGGATTGTAAAGGAAGTACAGTTGTCTAGACTAATAATTTTTTTTTGTACCAGGGATTAAACCCAGAGGTTTTCAGCCAATGAGCCACATCCCCATCCCTTTTAAGGCTTTATTTGGAGACAGGGTCTCACTAAGTTGCTCAGAACCTCACTAAACTGCTGAGACTGGCTTTGGACTCAGCAATCCTCCTGCCTCAGCCTTCCAAGTCTCTGGGATTATAGGCGAGCACCACCACACTCAGCTAGACTAGTAATTCTTTTTTTTTCTTTTTAAAGAGAGAAGGACAGTGAGAGAGAGAGAAAGAAAGAGAGAATCAATTTTATTTAGTTTTTCATGTGACTTTCATTGCTTGTGACTTCATTGTGTACGTGGTACTGGGGTTCAAACTGGCGAACTTGCCCCTGCTGGGCAAGTGCCATAACCACTGAGCCACTGCTCCAGCCTCATAGACTAGTATAATTCTTTTTTTTTTTTTTGATAAAAGGATAGTGAGAGAGAGAGAGAGAGAAAGAGAGAATCAATTTTTATTGAGTTTTTTCACATGCCTTTTGTTGCTCTGACACTTAGTTGTGTACGTGGGTGCTGGGGTTTGAACCCGTGTACTTGTATGTGCCAGGCAAGCGCTGTAACCACTGAGCCACTGCTCCAGCCCCTAGACTAGTAACTCTTAAAGTGGGGTCCCAGGACCAGCCTTGACCAGGACCAACCAAATCAGAAATTCTGCTGGGTGGGGCCTAGCAAGCTCTACTTTCCAGGCGACCTCCCAAGCACACACTGGGGATGGAACCGAGGGGTACTCTCTTGCTGAGATACATCCCCCAGTCCTTTTTACTTTTTTATTTTGAACAGGGTTTCATTAAATTGCTGAGGCTGACCTTGAACTTGTGATCTTCCTGCCTCCACCTCCTCCCAAGTTGCTGGGATTAGCTTGATAACATACTCAATTTGAGAACTTTTGCTTATGACAAATATGAACAAATAGCTAGTAGTCCTATGTTGACTAGGCACTTAAATATTTACTCAACCCTTGTAACAGCTCTACAAAGTAGGTATTATTACTTTATTTTAGAGATTAGAGAATGGGAGAATAGAGGAGCTAAGTAAGTTGCCAGAGGTTACATAGATAGGAGATGGGGGAATAAAATTTGGATGAAAGACTGTCTGCCTCCAAAACTTGTATGTTTCTCTCAACTATCCCTGCTGCACCGAGCCCTAAACGTGAACAGGCTGGCAATAGCCCATTGCCCGCCCTGTTAGAGTCCTGCCTTAGGAAGTCAAAATTGCATATTCCTCCAGAAAGCCTAACTTTTTTGCCTCCCGGGGATTCAGAAATATTGGTTGCTCTTTGTTTTTCTCACTAGTCCACGCAGTGAGCTGCTGTCATCACCCAGTCCTGTGTGATGAGGGTCCCTCCACAGGTGTGATACCAGGAACTTCCAGACAAGTACTGAAGGGAAACCTAGATGGAGAGGGAAGATAAGAGGGATAGGCTAGGTTTTGCCAAAAATGTTTACCTCAAACACGTCACCTGAAATTCTTGACATCCCTCAGAACATTCTCTTTCTGGACTAGAGCTAGCAAACAGGTCTCATTGACCAGTTAGTTGCTACTGTTTGGCTGGTACTGGCTATCCAGGGTGCATTGTTGAGAAGGGGTACACAGGTGTCTCTGGGGTCAGGAGGAAAGAGTGCTCCATTGCTTGCTGATGTTTGCGGTGCATATGGATGGGGAAATAAAGACACCGGTGCTGCATTTGGTGTCCGTAGGCTAGGTCGTTGCAATGGGCCTAGATCCCAGGTCCTTTTACCTCTGTTCCCTTTTGGAAAGAAAATGCTTTTCCAAGTTATAGTTCCTTCATCTAAGCCCCAAAAGCTTAGTTCTCAAGATTTCTCCAAAAAAAATTTTTTTTGGTTGTTTGCTTGTTTTTTTTTGTGTGGGTTTTTTTTGTTTGTTTGCTTTGTTTTTTTGTACCAGGGATTGAACCCAAGGGCTCTTAACAACTGAGCCATATCCCCAGCCCTTTTTATATTTTTTTTTTTTTTTTTTGAGACAGGGTCTCGCTAAGTTTCTCTGACTGGCATTGCACTTGTGATCCTCTCGCCTCAGCATTACAGGTGTATGCCACCACACCCGGCATCCCTGCAATGTTTTCAAGAAATATCCTGTGCGTCCACTTCAGGCAACACTTAGAAATGCCAATGGAATGTTTGTTTTTGATCAGTTCTTGTTTCCTCATATTACACAATGGCTCGCCTCCTGAAGATTGGGGCTCACACTGCTGTAAACTGAATTTGTTTTAATTGCAGTGATTCCTCTTCAGGTGTGGCTATTCACCTATTCATAATCATTCTGCCAGGATTGGTTTTTGTTTTTGTTTTTTTTTGGTACCAGGGATTGAAACTGGGGGCACTTAACCACTGAGCCACATCCCCAGTGCCCTTTTTTTTTTTTTTTTAAAGAAAGAGGGGACAGTGAAAGGAAGAGAGAAAGAGAAAAGTAATTTCCCCCCCAGGGCTGAGGGTCGAACTCAGGACCTTGCATGTGCTAGGCAAGCGCTCTGCCACTGAGCTAAATCCCCAACCCCTAGAAAAGCAAGTTTTTAAATTTAGTTTTTCATGTGCCTTTTGTTGCTCCGAGACTCTGTTGTGTACATGGTGCTGGGGTTTGATCTTGCATACGCACACGTGCAGGGCAAGCGCCATTGAGCCACCACTCCATCCTCCCAGCCCTTTTTTTTTTAATTTTGAGACAGGGTCTTGCTAAGATGCTTAGGGTCTTGCTTAGTTGCTGAGGCTGTCTTTGAAATCCTCTTGCCTCAGCCTCTCAAACCACTAGAATTAAAGAGGTGTGCACCACAGCACTCAGCCTGCCAGTTTTATGCATTTAGATATGCTTAAATCAGGAGCCAGCTCCCCTCTGAATCGAGCGGCAACTCTCTAGCCAAATCAACAACATTCCGTCCGTGTGTGGTGCCGTGTGTGCATGTGCGCAGTTTGCGGTGAAGACATGTGTATTTCAAGGTATGTGGAGCACAACCCAGTACTGTGGTTGTGTCACAAGTGGTATCTCTGGGGGATGGAGTAGTGGCTCAGCAGTAGAGCACTTGCCTGGCATGCATTAGGACCCAGGTTCAAACCCCAACACCACATATGCAACTAAGTGTCAGAACAACAAAACTCTCTCTCTCTCTTTAAAAAGACAAAGAAAGTGGTGTCTCTGGGGTTAAAAAAAAAAAAGTCATTTGTGTTTGGGTGCATGTCTAGGAGAGTATGGTTGGTGTTTAAACCCCCTTCTCCAAACCTTTTGCATTTAGAAATCCACCCAAGCCTGGATCTATCCATCTTTAAAATCTAGACTCTGGACAGTTGGGGAGCTACCTGTTGATGAGCGCACACACAGACAAGCACGATATTTTATGTGAGCACACAACAACTCTTATTTGGGTGAAAGTCTGGTCTATGAAGGAACACTCACCTGAGAGGGCCAGGAATTCTTTTGGGCCTCAGTACCTCCAACTACCCGAGCATTAGTTTCGGGAAAGTTCGGGACGCCGTGTCCTTTGTGGAACAGAAGAAAAGTGAATGATGACTAAGCATGGGGTCAGCCCGGGTGGGGGTAGGGAGTAGCAGTGTGCTTTGAGAAATGTTAGCCTTGTCTGCAAATTCACAGCTCTGCCCCAGCAAATGAGGGGCCCAGCTCTGAGTTCTCTGAGCCCCATTTGAAAGCAAGGGAGTCTGCAGTACCAGAAATCCCAGGAGTCGTAGAACTCTGGCATGGTATGAAGAACCTATCCAAAACCACCAGGCTAGGGCCTCAGAGGCCCCAGAGTCACCCTGGGGCTGGAGGAGAATCTTTTCCCATGCTTTGGCAGAATTCTCCCAGCTGCACACTGGCTGAGGCTGTCCTCCCATCAAGGGGGCTGGTGGGGAAGCCCAGGTACCCCCCAGAAGGGGCTTCTTTCTGCTTCATGGCTCTGGGACCTGTCACCCAGAAGGGTCTTACAAGGCCAACTGTTGGCCCTGATTTTTCTCATTTTGTGCTCCAGGAAAGTAAAAATTTTTACTATAGTCACAGGCAGAACGTCCTACCCTCTTCTGGAAAAGGCAGCTGACCTGGGCTTACGGAAGTCTTTCCCACCTCCTGATCGAATCCCCTCCCTGAGGAACTCAGGTGAAATGATCCACTTACCATAAAGGACCAGGCTGATGAACACCAGGGAGCACAGCATGTTGTCAGCAGAGTAGACCACTACCCCTTGCCTTGAGCCAAGCCTCTTTATACTCCTCTTATCAGCAGCTTTGCTGACCTTCCTGCCAGCTGGCAGGGCTGTGGGTGGAAGGCAGGGAAAAACACAGGTGACATGGAAGTGCAAATGAAAAGAGTTCTTTTCAAGTAAACTAATTTATCTGTTATTCAAAGACAGAATAAAGTCGGCGCTCAATTAATCATCTGTTTTTAGTTGAAAAACGTCCAACAAAGTTTCAGAAATAAAATAGAGAACCAGGATGGCTTTTCCCTTGGGGTGCACCCTGCATCAGCCTACCCTTATTATCCATCACTGCTCCCATGGTCCTCAGGGGCACTAAATGCTGAGACTTGTCCAGGGCACAGTTGATGAAGGTAAGGAGGGTGGAGAAGGAGGGGGAGAAGTGGTTAATGAGGAGAAGCATGGTGGTACTGGCCTGAAGTCTCAGCTTCTTGGGAGCTGAGGCAAGAGGATTGCAAGTTCAAGATCAGCCTGGGCAACTTAGTGAGATCCTATCTCAAAATAAAATTATAAGGGCTGGAGGTATAACTCAGTGGAAAGGCACTTGCCTATCATGTGAGAGGCCCTGGGTTCCATTCCCAGTATTGGGGGGTGGGGGATGCAGAAAGGGAGACTTACAACAGGCAGAATAAAAGCCAAGCAGATGCTGTGGAGAGATCTCTAGTAGAGGGAGATCCTGAGAAACCGGTATGTAAAGGCCTATCATAGTAGGAGAGTGTGGGGCAGGAGAGAGGAGGGAACTCTCAGGGATAGAGAGACAGTCTGAGGGCCATGAGGGTAGAGGGCCATTGGGGTGGAGGGCCCTCAGGAGAGGAGGAGAGGACAAGCCCTGAAAGGTTTTGCCACTCAAGGCCAATAGTGCTGGAAGAGGGAGAAACAGTGCATCAAGAGGTGGAAAGCAGGTGCTAGGGTTTGAACCTGTGTCCTGGTGCATGCCAGGCAAGCACCTTAACCGCCGAGCTACCACTCCAGCTCCTACTATGTTATTTTTGAAATTACAAATAAGAATAAATCTGCCCAGGAGTTGGAGCTGTGGCTCAGTGGTAGAGCGCTTGACTGGCATGCACGAGGACCTGGAATTGATCCCCAGCACCACATACATAACTGAGTGACAGAAAAAATTGAGAGAGAATAAATTTTATTTAGTTTTTCACGTGGCTTTCATTGCTCCAACACTTTGTCGTGTATGTGGTGCTGGGGTTTGAACCTGCATTCTCACACTTGCCAGGTAAGCAAGTGAGCCACTGCTCCAGCCTTCATTCTCTCTTTTAAAAAAAAAATAATAATAAATTTGCCCAGTGTGGTAGCACATGTCTCTAATCCCAGTGACTCAGGAGGCTGAAGCAGGAGGATCTCAAATTAAAGGCCAGGCTCAGAAACTCAATAAGACCTGTTTCAAAATAAAAAATAAAAAGAGCTGGGCACATAGCTTAGTTGTAAAGAACCCCTGGATTCAATCCCCAGTAGCAAAATAATTAAATAATTAAAAAAAATAAATTTTGGGATATTTAGTTATCTTTGGCAATGGTCCAAAACTCTTCCAGACAGGTATTGATATTGATTCCCAGAGGGAACCAATGCTTTAGTGCTTGTGCTATGGTGTTGAGAAACAGTTGCATAGGGCTGGCAGCAGGGTTTTGTTTGTTTGCTTTTAAGAGAATCAATTTTATTTAGTTTTTCATGTGGCTTTCTTTGCCCTAAGACTTTGTGGTGCTGGGTTTTTGTTTTGTTTTTAAAGAAAGGATAGTGAGAAAGAGAGAGAGAGAGACAGAGAAAATTAATTTTTATTGTTTTTTTCACATGGGTTTCGTTGTTCTGACACAGAGTTGTGTATGTGGGTGCTGGGGTTTGAACCCGTATACTTGTGCATGCCAGGCAAGCGCCAGAACTGCTGAGCCACTGCTCCAGCCCCTGGCAGCAGGTTTAAGAGGTGGAGGCCCTTGGTTAGCTCTGAGAATGGTCAGGGCATGAATTTTAAGGAAAAGTGCAGGTGTTGAGTTAGGACAAGGCCAGCCTAAGGCTAAGGGAAAGGCCAGAAGCTAGTTGCTTTGACTTCTTACAGCACTGGCACTCCCTTTCCTCTTCTTGACCACCTCCCCTCTGCTCTTCCCTTGCTCAGGTTGGCATGTGGTCCTTTCTCCCTGCTTCACCTCTTACTCCCTGTGAGTACCTCTTAGGTCACTGCTTGTTTTAGTCAGTTTTTTCGTTGCTGTAACCCAAGGACATGACAAAAACAACTTTAGGAGGAAGGATTTATTTAGGGGCTCACATTTTCAGATGTCTTATTCCGTAGAAGGCCAGCTCCATTCCTTGGGACTTGAGATGAGGCTGAACATCATGGTGGAAGAGAGTGGTGGAGGGAGGCAGGTCAAAGAAGAGAGAGAGAGAGAGACTCCAAGCCAGATACAAAATATACCCCAAAGGCACATCCCCAACAACACACCTTCTCCAGCCACACCCTACCTGCCTACAGTTGCCAGTTAATCCCTTTGAGGGAATCAACTCAGATTGGGTTAAGGCTCCCATAACCCAATCATTTCACATCAGCCTTAGCATTGTCTGGCATAGAAAGAAGGGATTAAACTAAAGCTCAGACTGAAATCCAGCTGGGCAAAAAGTCCTATAGTTTCATGGAGCACATGACATTGCAATGTTCTCTATAAAAGGCTTGTGCAGCTCCGCTCCTATGGCCTTGCTGGTTGCAGTCCACATGGCCTTTCTGTTGGCTTGCCTGTGCTTGATTCCTGTAGCTTTCCTCAGCAAACATCCCATGGTACTGGCATTCCTCGATCTTGGGAGTCTCCATTGCAGCTTCGGCTTCCTCCTCACATCTCCCGCCTCACATCTCCAGGATTACCCTCTCAGGGGCTGCCCCCAGGGACTCCAAACCTGGGGCACTTTGCCTGGCCTCCAAGACCTTCCTCTGAAATCTTGGTGGAAGCCTCCATGACTCCCTAACTCTTGCATCCTGGAGTCCTGCAGAACCAGAACCACCTGGTTGCTGCCAAGGTCTGCCACCATCTCCAGCAGAAGCAAAGCCTCCAGGGCCCCTAGCTGCAGCAGCCTCTTGAGTGGGTGGCTAAGGATGTTGAAAAATCTTTCTAGGCCGCCTTGTGCAAGAAGGGTGCCGCATTGGTCTCTTCTCAAAAGAATTTTACTCCCTTGAGCCTGAGATAGGTATGGTCTTGCAAATTTCTAAGATGCCCTCAAACCATCTTTCTTTTTGATTCTGGGCAAAGCCTTAGCGTTTCTTTAGTCCTGGTAAGGTCTTAATGACTGCAACCTCTTCAGCCCCAGTTTTATTCCCATCTTTTAAGTCCAAGTCTTTCAAATCTTTCCACTCTGCTTTAGTTCCGGTCCTGAATATCACCATAACCTTGGCCTCCAGCAATACCCATGCCACCACCTGAATGCTATTCTGCTTAGAAATCTCTTCCACCAGATTAAGAAATCCATTGCTTTTAAAATCAATTTCACAGAAAGTCTCAGGACATGGGCAAAATGCAGACAACTTCTTAGCAAAAACAACACAAAGGGCCACTAGTCCAATTTTCAATAGAGTCCTTCTCCTCTGAAACCTCTTGAATAGCATCTTGACTGACCACAGTCCTATCAGCATTCCTGTTTTCTGAGTTCCCACCAGAATTGCTCATTAAGCTACACTTACAACAGTCTAAAGCTTTTCCAGCTTCCATCACTAAACTTTCCAAAATTCCTCCCACAAATACCAAAAAGCTCCAAAAATGTTGGAACCACATTGTCAGGTTAGTTACAGCAACGACCCCACTCCTGGTGCCAATTTTTGTTTTAGTCAGCTTCTTTGCTATTGTGACTAACAGACCTGAAAAGAACAATTTCCGGTTTATTTGGGGGCTCACAGTTTCAGAGGTCTTGGTTCAGAGGCTGGTTCCATTCTTTGGGGCTTGAAGTGAGGCTGAACATCATGGCAGAAGAGTGTGGCGGAGAGAAGCAACTCAAGGCACCACATTAGGAGGCAAAGACTCCACTCACCAGATACAAAATCTATACCCCCAAGGCACACTCCCAACCACCTACCTTCTCCAGCCACACCCTACCTGCCTTCAGTTGCCAGCTAATCCCTTTAAGGGGATTAACTCACTGATTGGGTTAAAGCTCTTACAACCCAATCATTTCACAACAACCTTTGCCTTGTCTCACAAACCGAGCTTTTGGGGGATGCCTTTAATCCAAACCATAACTTTGCTCCTGGGTAATGTTAGGCTATTTTTCAGCAGGCATGAGGAAACTTCTCGGCACAATAGGGCATTTAGATTGGGCATGATATGATTGGGCTGGGGAGCCTTTGGGTGATGCAATAGATGCTGTAAAGGGTACTGGAATAAGCATTTATCCATGTTTGATAAATGTTTGGATATTTATTGCAACCAAGAGTAGGGTCAGGATTAGGGCTATGTCGATTTATTAGTGAGATAGTTTTAGGAGAGATGGTAAAATGGCTAGGTAGTCAGGACCATGGGCCCCATTCAACCACACCTAGAAGCTAACCAGTAGAGAGCCATTAACGGGTATGCTCAGGGCCTTTGTCCCAGAGAGGGGAAAACTAAGTAGTGGGGGTGGACACAGATGGGAACTTGGAAAGAATTGCTATCTGTTTTGCATAGATTTTAACCAATGACTTTGGTGCTTAGTTTCAATGCCTGTTTTTCATAGGTTTCAACCAATGGTGTAGATGCATTTCTCAATGCCCACTTTGCACAAATGTTAATTATGTTCATACCCCAAATCAATATAACTCCTGGCCTAACCTCCATTAGATGGTGTCCTGCTTCCAGGTGACCCCCCACCTTGCAGAGTCTCTGCTCTCCTTCCTTAAATAAATCCTACTCCTTTTTACTTCTCTTTTCATGGATTTTATTCTTCAAATTCAAGAGGCAAGAACCCAGAAGATTGGTGCCGAATTCTCGGGGTGAATTCCCACATCAAGAGCTGCAACACGCAGCTATTTTGGCCAAGGAAGCTGCAGTCAGCCCAAATTCCTAGTTTTAGCTGGGAATAGCTGCAAACACTAGAAGCAAGCTATTTTGGCTGCTGGAATCTGTAATCGGCCCAGACTCCATTTGCCAACCGGAGCAGAGAATCGACTTCATCTCAAAAACCCTGCATCATTAGCACAGCACTCAAAGCTTATCTCAATTGGACCCTAATTCACTCTTCTACCGAGCAGAATTACCCAGTAGGCACAGTGCCTAGGGCCCACAATACTTCTAGGGGCCCACAAAAATGCTTTAGACTAAGATTAAAGACATAAATAGAATCTAGATTATATTCACCATTATGCCAACATAGTCATAAATATATTTTTTAATTTTTAAATGATTTTTATGGAACAAGGGTCCTGTGAAGTGCATAGGGCCCATCAAAATTAAAAAAAAAAGCCCATATCTTCTACCTTCTATAGCCACTGTTCCCTTACCGTGATGTCCTCTTGATTTCCCAGAACCTTTTATACCTTTGTCACTCTGTATCTTTGCTCATGATGTTTGTGTGACATCTCTGCTTATTGATTCCTTCCTACCTTCGGACTCACCCATCCATGAAGTCAAATGTCATTGTATTGTGAGGCCTTTCCTGATCCTCCTAAGTGAAAGGGACTGTTTCTTCTAACACACAGCACAATTTTTTTTTAATTGCCAAGTATCTCATTACTTATTTACATTTGGAGTGGAAGTACCAAGGGGTAATAACTTCATCTTACATTTCTTCATACCTACATATACTCGAAATCTAATACATAGATATTTGGGGACAAGAGACAGTGGCTATAACAGAACTTTTCAAATGTATGTGGTTCTTCCCAGCCTGAATCAACAGATACAGCTAAGGGACAGAACAGGAAAAGAAAACACACATTTCCTCTACCAAGGCCCTAAAATCTTTTATTTCCATTGGGATTTCACATCCAATTCTCTTCTTTCCAAAAAAAGAACTTTTCCCTTTCCCCAGGTCACACCCTGGCCACTTCCTTTCCTTTTGGCTGGGCCATCCTAGAATGACTTCTCTATGGGTTCCCGAAGCCTCCCAGGTAGCTGGAAGCCTCCCAGCGTTGAGTTGCATGGGAAGAGGAGGCAGCTGTGGTGTGGTGGCACCCTCATGTGGTGACAGCCTGCTACTGACATCAGATTAGAAGCCTTCCTGGACAGAATTTTAGTTTTGCTTTTATCTAGGCAAGGAGATTTTTCTACCCCAAGCAAGGAAGCCATATGTGGTGGGATCCAACTTGTTTGGAGAAGAGCTGGTATCACATCAGGTCTGCTCTGTACGGGGCCTTATGCCAGTACAGCGATGGGATCAGTCTTTTAGTCTTGTTTGACTCTGCACACTGTCCCTGCTTCCTCAGACCCTTATTAGCTTTGTTTGGGCTCTAGCCTCAGGGTTACCTTGCTGGGTGACCTTGGACAAATTCACTGATAATGGCCTTAGTTTCATAATATGAAATTAAAGGATTGGACTAAAATACCCATTTTCAGTTAGGCTTACAGACCTTTACAAGTTCATGTGTTGGAGGGCACTGCTCTCCCCTCAATTTCACCATGCTACTTTCCTTTTTATACCTTCTACATGGGGCTTAGAAAAAAGAGACTTAAACTTGAGAATCACTGCTTCAACTTTCTTTCAACGTTAACATTCGAGAATTTCCAAATGTAGTCTCCTCCCATATGGCTACCTGTCTCCATTGTTCTAGGCTTTATGGAAGGCAGCCAGCTGCAAATGATAAGAATGGGGTGAGGAGGGCATAGTAAAGCTGGTGACTAGTTGTCTAGTGTTCTTGTTGTGTGGTGGAAGGAGTTCTGTTTCAGCAGTGAAGAGCCTCAGCCTTAGCTATGGCCCTCCACTAGCTGTGTGAGTACACACAAACTTCTTTGCCTCTCTGCCTCAGTTTCTCATCTGTAAAATGGGCACAGTGGGGGTGAGCTGGAGCTGTGGCTTGGCGGTTATGGTGCTTGCCTGGCATGCGCGAGTACGTGGATTGGAACCCCAGCACCCAGGTATACAACTAAGTGTCAGAGCAATGAAAGCCATGTGAAAAACTCAGTAAAAATTGATTCTGCATGTCTTTCACTGTCCTCTCTTTAAAAAAAAAAAAAAAAAAAGGGCACAGTGGTTCCTGTCCTGTCTTTCTTATAGCATTATTGTGCAAATGAAGTAAAAAAATTACGAAAGGATACTTTTTTTTTTTTTAGGACTGAGGACCGAACTCAGGGCCTTGTGCATGTTAGGCAAGCACCCTGCCACTGAGCTAAATCCCCAACCCCTCAAAAGGATACTTGATAGAAGGTTTCCTATGAATTAAGATCAGTTTGGGTAATATTAGCAAGGGAGACTCTCTTCAACCTCTAATCCCTGTTAGAACACACTATTTCTTTAGATCCTGCAGATGCTTTGGTGAGCAGGGCTTCAGGATGTGGCTGCAGAGCCCTGGGCCCTCCCCCAGCTGCCTTCTCTGCTTTGGAGGACTCTGTTTCTAGGACAGAAGGAATGCCGTCAGCCAAGCATCATGTGTCCTCATGGTCTCGTCCATCAGTCTGGAGGAAAGAAAATGGCCCCATTGTTGTTGCAAGGAGCTGGTGGCTAGTGGTCTAGTGTTCTTGCTATGTGGTGGAAGGAGCTCTGGTTCAGCAGTGTCCTGCTTTGACATCCACAGGGTTTAGAAATTTATTTTTAAGGCCTACGAGGATCTGGCGGTCAGGTTTTCAGACATCAGCAATCCTGTTTTCCTGAGAGGATCACGGGGGCTTGCTGGGGATGATCCTGGGCCTAGACAAAGAGCCAGAGCTGGTGGGGGTCCCTGGGATTGCAGGGGGCCATGCATGGTGCTTTGTTCTGGAATGTCAGGCAGGTACCAGATCCCAAGTTCCTGATGAGCTGATCCTATAACACAACACAGCAAAGGGTCAACATGGGCCACAGACCTCTAAAAGTGCAAGTGGGGGCAATGAGGTGGGAGACAGTTGAGAAAAGGCAAAGGAATCCAACAAGGCACAAAGAGGACATTTTCAATTTCTCTCCTGGGAGAGACATTGATGGGCTGCATTTGAGTCCCCGTCCTTGTGTCTGATACCAATTCCCTAGCCCCAGCTTTAGCTTGAGTGGTTGTAACACAGAAAAGCAAGACTAGGAACTAATGAAAAAATGCTTTCCGAGGGTATAGATGGGTAGCCTGGGTTCTTGTAGTTGGGCCCTTGAGGCTGTACCCTCAAGCAGTGGGTCCCCATGGCATCTGTTGGGTATATTGTATCTGCAGCAGCCACCGCTAATCCCTTAGCCACTGACCCCACTGCCAGAAGAGATGGCAGCTGTGTTATAGCAGACAGAGATAGAGAAGAGCCTATATTCAGACAATGAGCTTCGTGCTCTAGATGAGACACAGTGACTGGCAACCAAGAAAACTGACCTTTATATTGAAGAACAAGATGAACATGATGTATTGCTTGTGCAAGATTTGGAAGATACGTGGGAACAGAAATTCCTACCTTTCAAATCTGGAGCTCATATAACAGAAGCCAATAAAAAAAAAAATGACCAAACTTCATTGCACTGGCAGCTAGACAGGAATCTTATCCTGTTAGAGAAAAGCTTGGAGATGAGGATATTTGGATGCTGCCCCACACAAAGTGGCAGCCTGAAGAGACCCTCTGAGGGACAGCTGAACAAATCCTGGCCACGCTCAGAAAACACCTTAAAAATGCACCTTGTGACTACAACAAGTTCAAGTTCCCCCTGACAATGGCAGATAGAGTAGTAATCTTGGGGCCAAAGTATTTTTCTTCACAGCACTACAACTAAGTGGACACTTTTCCCAAGCCAGGAAGAAGGACCATCAGGTGTGGTCAATAAGGAGGAGGTGGGCCACTATTTGAAACCAAAATACTTGATACAGGTTAGGAGATTTCTTTTGGGTCTCTGATGGAGTGGGGAGATAGCTAGTGATACAGTACTTGCCTAGCAAGCATCAGGCCCTGGGTTCAATCCTTAAAACCACTCAAAAAAGTAAAAAGAAATCTCTTTTAGACTGCTGATGGATTGAGCTGCCTGTGGATAATGCTCAGACAAGTCAAGGGTTAGGGCTTCGAGAACATTTGTGTGATTGCTCCACATTTGTGGTGAATATCAAGCAGCAAACTAAATTCCGAGAATCAAATATCAAAACAAACAAAAAAGAAAGAAAAAGAAAAATGCTTTCAGGGCCTTCCTCAACCTAGATGACCAGGGTCAAACACCTAATACCACTGCTGCCTGCCCGCCGTTTCCTGTCTTTGATTATATTTTGACTCCTCGAGGTTAGGCTCCCTCTTTTCCTGAGCTGAGGACTGCAGTAGGGTAGGAGGCAAGCTCAGTGATGTGGATGCTACATTATGTGTTCTGAAGCAGTGTGGCTCAACGGAAAGAGCCTGTGCTTTCAAGCTAGACTTATCTAGGGATAAACCATTTTCTAGGGATGAGTCTTGGATCAGTCACAAACTTGATGAGCTTAATCTGGCTCATCTATAGAAATGGGAACACTGCCTACTGGGATAGAGCCTCTGAAAGACAAACCAGGATAACGCATGTGAGGGGCCTCACTTTGTGCCAGGCACACAGAGGTAGGCAGAAGCCATACATGACTTTTAATTTTCACATACTTGGGTTCAACCTAAAGGGCTTGTGCCATGGCAGAACTGGCCATGAATCATAATCTCCAACCCTACTTTATATAAGCCAGAATGAGTCATCCCCAAACCCTGCTCAAGTCTTGAGAACCCTGCCTATCATCAAGCCCACATTCACCAGGACACTACGTAGTATCTCAGGCAGAAGATTCAGAATATAAGGAGGGGGCAGATGTGGCCTTGGGTTCTTGATTCCAAGGTTTCTGGGCAACTGACTCACCTGTGTCAATTCCCATTCCTCATCCTTGGGCACTTGACTAAATTTTCCAGTAAAGTGACAGTTCCGAAGGCCCAGTGTCCTTGCACTGGCGTGTAGACACAGCTGCTTTGCGATGTTGTGACGAAGGTCCCTCTGAGTTGTGTACTCAAAGTACTGGAAGTCAAGACAAGAGGGAATTCTGAGGAGCAGGTGAGGGGTTTGCCCACTGCCTTCCCAAGCCATGTGCCCTAAGATGCCAACCATAAACTCCTGGGAAGGGAAGCAAATGGACCAGGCCATGTGAAGACTTAGTAATTCTTGTGTTGCTTTCATGATTTTTACCATATCTAGGTTACCCTAGAATAACAGTCAAGGTTGGGTGTGCTGCCGCATGCCTGTAATCCCAGCAGCTCAGAAGGCTGAGGCAGGAAGATTGCAAATTCAAAGGCAGACTAAGCAATTTAGTGAGACCCTGTCTCAAAATAATAATTAAAAAGGGCTGGAGATGTGGTTTAGTGGTTAAGCACTGCTGGGTTCAATTCCTGGTTCCAAAAAAAAATTTTTTTTAAATAAAGTCAATATGTATTTTATTTAGTTAAAAATTAAAATTTGTGGGCTGGAGTGGTGGCTCAGCAGAATAGCATTAGCTTGGCATGTGCAAGGACCCAGATTGGATCCCTGGCACCACACATACAACTGAGTGGAGAAAAAACAAAAACCAGATGAAAAAAAATAAAATAGTTTCTCTCTCTTTAAAAAAAAAAAATTTGTTGTGCACAGTGGCACATACCTGTAATCGCAGAGACTCAGGAGGCTGTGGCAGGAGGATTACAAATTTGAGGCCAGCCTCAGCAACTTAGAAAGGTCTTGTCTCAAAATAAAAATATGAGCAGCACTGAGGATGTAGCTCAGTGGTAAAATGCTCTTGGGTTCAATCCCCATTCCAAAATAAATAAATAAATAACATAAAATTTAACTTAGCCTTTTTTTTTTTTTTTAAAGAGAGAGAGGGACAGTGAGAGAGAAAGAAAGAGAGAAGCAATTTTTATTTAGTTTTTCATGTGACTTTCATTCCTCTGACACTTTGTTGTGTATGTGGTGCTGGGGTTTGAACTCGAGCACTAATGCATAAGTGCCAAGCCACTGCTCCAGCCCCTAACTTAGTCTTATTTTAAGTCACATCTGTGTGCGAAATCATGTGTTGGATATGCTAGTTCCATCTCTGCTAGTGAATTAGTATTAAAATAAAAAATGGTTATCAGTGCATCACCTAAAATCATCTTACAGGCCAGAAGTTTAAGAAACTGCTTTTGGGGCCAGGTGCAGTGGCGCAAACCTGTAATCACAGCAGCTTGGGAGGCTGAGGCAGGAGGATTGCAAGTTTAAAGCCAGCTTTAGAAATTTAGCGAGACCCTGAGTAACTTAGTAAGACCATCTCAAAATAAAAAGTAAAAAGGACTGGGGATGTGACTCCTTGGTTGAGCATTCCCAAGTTCAATCCCCAGTAACAAACAACTGCTTCGAATGGCTTTGTCTACATTTGTGCACGCTGGCACCCTGTTCAGTGTATTGAGCCACTTCCTTCCTTACTTCGGCTCTGTTTTAAGTACCTCTTACTTATCAGAGGCTGTACCTTTAGGGTAGAGGAGGAGGATGAATGGGGAAGTTGCTAGCTATTTCTCAGGGAAGTGCTGGGGCATCTGGGGGAATGGGGTAAATGTCCAGGATGCCAGGTAACTGTAAGATGTCAGCAGGGGATCACTGCTCGGTGGTAGGATCAGAGTGGTAGTTTCTGGGCAGTGGAGGCACTGAAGATAAAAACTGAGTGTGGATGAGGGGAAATGCTCAAACACATTTCACACTTTACCACAAACATTAGCTGGCCTCCTCCAGCAAGGCTTTGCTGATTAACAGTGCTCCCTCACTTCCCTTGCTAGCACCCAGCACTGCTGCCAATGCCCCCTCCCTCTCCAGTTCAGACTCCAGACCTTATCGTCTGTGTCACACCTTCCCCCTCAGACTGAGAAGTCCCTGAGACAGGGACGTACCTCCTCTGCCTGGGGAAAGGTCTATTAGGGTAGAGGAAGGGAACCCGTGAGGAGAGGAGATATCCCAGAGACAGGCTTCTCTTGGGCCTGCCTGGTATGGGTGGGCTGTTTACCTGATTGCCACCAAGGCCATGGCAGGGATACATGATGAGGGGCTTCCCTCCATGGTTGTTTTCACCCACATCCAGGCATTGATTGATACCGAGGTTCTTGATCTGCAGAACGGTAAACAGAGAGGGGGACCAGGGTAGCACAATTGGCAGTGTCCAGTTTTGTGCTGTGGGGCCTTTCTCCTCTGCTCATCTTTCCTGTTTATTCACCCAGATGCCAGGAGTTATGGCAAAGGCAGTGTTATAGTTTGAATACCAGGTGTACCCCAAAAGCTCATGTGTGAAACAATGCAAGAAGGCTTAGAGGAGAGATGATAGGGCTATGAGATCTGTAATACAATCAGTGAATTGATCCTGTGATACAGATTAACTGAGAAGTAACTGAAGGCGGGTAGAGTGTGGCTGGAGGAGGTGGGTCATTAGTGGTATGTCTTTGGGGTACATACTTTGTATCAGATGAGTGAAGTCTCTGTCTCTCTCTCTCTCTCTCTCCTTTTCTCTCTGTTTCCTGGCATGATACCTTGCGCCATTTTCTTCACCACACTCTTCTGCCATGATGTTCTTCCTCACCTCAAGCCCCAAAGAATGGAGCTGGCCTTCTATGCACTCACATCTCTGAAACCATGAGCTCCCAAATAAACTTTTCTTCCTAAAATTGTTCTTGTCAGGCCTTTTAGTTGCAGCAGCTAAAAAAGCTGACTAAAACAGGCAGGACTGGACACCCTCTGTGGGGCAGGGTGTGCAACCTGTTAGGGGGTCAGGTTCCTTGGAAGAAGACTTCGGCACATGAGAATTCTCTTACGAGCAGTGGTTCTCAAAGTGTGTAATGCCCAGATCATCAGCATTACCTGGGACTTGCTAGAAGTGCAGATTTTCAAATCCTATGCCAGTCCTTCAGAATCAGAACCTCCGGGGGTGGGGCCCAGCAATCTATGTTTTAACATGTTTCCCTGGTGATTCTGATGTGCACTGACATTTGAGAACCACTTGCTATGAATTGTTTCCCCCGACTAGGCTTTTACCTATCTCTAGAAGCCCCCAAATGGCCCCTCTATCCTCCTCCAGAATAAGGAGGGTTGTGGGTAAAGGTAAATTCTTTGCCATTCATTAATAGGTGGGTGGCCTTGAATTTCTCCATGGGGTAGCTGCGATGAAGGGTAGGCAGGTTGGTTCTCAAACTTACGGCTCCATACAAGGTGGGATTCAGGTCAGGAATAAACATCTCTGGGTAGATGTTATGGAGGAACCAGGAAAAGTTGTGGCAGTGTAACTGTTCCCGCAGCCGCAGTCGTTCCGAAATGTCACCAAAGGATTTCTGCCAACCAAGCCAGTCCGGTAAGGGTCAATTCCACAGTCTTGACCTTCCTGTCTGGGTTGAAGCAGCTCAGACAGCCTGTTGCTCCCAAGGCCACTTATCTTACGTGCATTCCCATTCACGATTTGCTGGTGCTAGTTGCTCGGCCCCACATCCCATTTCAGACCCCTGCCTTGACTTGGGGATACCCCCTCCCAAAATACCCACCATTTCCTCATTTCCTGAAACTGCCCAGTAAGTCCTCCTGGTTCCCAGTCCAAGCCTATCAGAGCTGTTCCTCTTGCAAGAGTTTCTTTCCCCCAAATCGCTCTCCCTCCCCTCCTGTCCTAACAGATGCTAAGACTTTCCAGGTAGGGACAACAAGGGTTCCTCTCCCTTATCTATCCTTTAAGTTCTGTGCTCCCCTGGGCGCTAGCTCACATGGATCTTAGGAGTGAAGGGAGGCACCAGACGTTAGAGATGGGGACCCTGCCATTAAGCCCCTGACCAGTGTCTGGTATTCTACACTTTCTTCATCCTGACACCTCTGGACACCACTTCCTCTCACCTCTTGGGCCATCTTTGCTGCCTGCTGATTTCGCCTGTAGAATATCTTCTTGTAGCTATCCATCCAGACCTCAGCTAGGCGCACTTGGTTGCGAGTAATGACGCTGGTGCCCTTGGGGAAGGTGTGGGGACTCTTGGTACGGAACACATGGCCTACCACAGAGCAGGGGATGATCTCCAGCTGGCCTCCACACTGCCACACCTGGCACAAGAGGAGACAGGATGGGGTCTTAGGAGGTGTTAGGGGTGGATCTCCCTTCAGGCAGCTATATTCAGTTCCCAGGGCACTAGACTCCAGGTCCAAGGACTCAGGTAAGTGCTACCCTCTCTTCCTGGAAAAAGAGATACTGACCAGGCTTCTTCCTAAGGCATGACCACACAGTCCCATCCTCTGTGGTGTTGGCTCATTCTGGTTTAAGCAAATGGAGATTTGCAGAGTCCTGAGGTTACCAGGGCCCACTTTGTGTAGTCTACCTACTCTGAGCTCTAATCACTTCACTTTTTGACCTAGAGATGTGATTTTATCAGCTTGCCCAGGTATTACTGGAAACTAAAGATCCCCACAAGTCTGAGTATCAGTGCATTAGTTAATAACAAGGACTGTCAACTTCCAGGTGGCCTGGGGAAGTCACCTGGTTCCCCAGCATACCAGTTTCCTAGGAGAGAAACTGGACAGAGATCAGAGGCTCACTGAGTTGCCCAGAATCAGAATGCTGGGAGTTATGGTGACTTGCCAGTGACCTTTCTCTATGCCAATGGGCTGGCCGAAAACATCCCTTCCACTGGTCTCTTGTTTTGGGTTTCATATTGGGAGGCATGCTGTTGTTCTCTTTAGTATGACAGCTATAGAAGGACATGATCATACTTTTATAAACAGCAGATATCAATTATGTGTTCACCTGTTCACCGTGTGCCATTGTGACAGGTGACTTTATAAAGGTGCTCATCTACTTAAATCCTTTCTTCCTAACCCAATCTTGATTTGCTAATTCTTGAAATCCCTCAGAGTTCTAGCATCTACCAGAATTGCAGCTTCTCCCACAGCTATGAAGAGCTTGTTAAACAGATAGGGAACCCTAAGGGGATGTGTCCTTTGACCTGGGAAGGAGAGCTTGATTTTTCTAAGAAAATAGATGATGACTGGTTTCTGACATGTTTCCACCTTCATCCTTACTCTTTTTCCATAGACTGCCAGAGTATCCGCAGTCCCCACATGTCCAGTCCTTAGTGCCCCAATTATCCTTTCCCTCTGAGAAGTTCTGCCTAGTAATTTGTTTCAAGTAGTCAACTGATTGCCAGTGCCCTAGGACAGCGAGGGCAGCAAAGAAAGGGCAGGGCCATGATAGGAAAGGAAAGAGCCACCCTTTCAATCTGGTTCCAGATATGACATCCCTGTCTTAAGGATAGTTACTTGAGCTGTCCCCGGGATGTTGTGGTTCACCCCAAAGCCCTCTTCTCTCTCACCCGGAAGGACATTTCCACGTTCTCCCCTCCCCAGATCTCCATCTGATTATCATAGGTACCGATGTGCTCAAAGTAGGACTTGGAGATGGAGAAGAGGCCACCAGCAAACGTCGGGGACCTGGAGAGACAGAGGGAGAAGTATGTGCATCTTCTGCAGGGGGAGGAGCAGGAGGAAGGTTGTGGGCTCCCCTCCTAGGCCTCCTAGCCTACCTCCCTGCTTCCTTTCCTTCTTGCTGGGACATGCAGCCCCTCTTCCACTAAGTCACCTACCCACTAAGTTTTTACTTTGTCCTTTTCCCCTTCTAATACTACATCAAGGATAGATATGATTATCATTACTCTCCTGTAAAAGGCATTCATTCATTCAACCAAGGATGTATGAGATACCAGCCTCCAGGGCATGTGTTGTGCATGATGGGCATCTGGAGCTGCCAAGACAATCCCTTCCCCTGAGAACACAGTATGGTGGCAGAGGGGGAGCTTCATTGCTCACTTTGTGGCAGCAACATGACTGGAGTGGAATAAATACTCAATTTTCAGAAGTTGTGTGAAATTGTTTCTAAAAATAGGCAGGACTCAAACAGTGAATGGATGAATGCATATTACCAGCTGGACTGACCTCATTCTGTGTTGGAGTTCTTGGCCCTTCAGGGACTATAAAGCCACAGTATAAGCGGGAGTCTAGTCCTGGTGTTTCATGCTGCCTGCTGCCAGTTGCCTTGAACAGGGGAAACTGATAAGAAGTGCCCCCGGAAACACGGTGGGAAGAATGTGCAATTAAGCTCCATGTTTGGGCTCTAAGGAGTTAGGAGGCCATGTAAAGATTCTGGCTTTCAGAGCTTGGGTTGTAGCTCAGTGGCAGAGTGCTTGCATAGAACTTGTGAAGCCCTGAGTTTGATGCATTTTTCTTTTTTCTTTTTTAAAGATAAAGAGAGAAAGAATCAATGCTATTTAGTTTGTCATCATTTTTCGTTGCTCAGACATGTAGTTGTGTATGTGGTGCTGGGGTTTGAATCCAGGTCCTCATGCATGCTAGACAAGTGTCATACCACTGAGCCACCACTCCAGCCCCTCCTGGGTTTGATTCTTAGCACCACATAAAAGTAAATAAATAAAAATAGGGCTGGAGCAGTGGCTCAGTGGTTGGAGGGCCTGCCTGTTATGCGTGAGGACCCCCAGCACCACATGCACAACTAATTGTTGGAGAGACAAAGGCCAGATGAAAAATAAATAAAGTTGATTCTCTCTTTCTCTCTCTCTCTCTTTAAAAAAATATAATAAAATAAAGATAAAAAGTTAAAAAGTGGGCTGGAGCAGTGGCTCAGTGGTTACAGCACTTGCCTGGCATGCACAAGTCCACGAGTTCAAACCCCAGCACCACGTACACAATGAAATGTTGGAGCAATGAAAACCATGTGAAAAATTAAATACAATTGATTCTCTCTCTCTCTCTCTCTCATTGTCCTTCTCTCTTTAAAAAAAAAAAAAGTTAAAAAAATTCTGACTTTCAGACAAAGGCACAGACCTAAATCAAGATAAACTGACAAAAACATATCACCCTAGAATTAAATACCAGATTGCTCATAAGATGAGTCAGGCTAAGCGTAGGGCACCCAAGTAGACAAAGGGAAGTAGAAGCAAAATGGAAGACAGGGGTGAGGGCAGGAGTATATAATCTTTGGCAGATGGCTTTAGTGCCTGGGCTAGGCTGGCTTGGATAGCTCTTTGCCGCCCTCAGTGGGTTGCTTCATATGGTACAACCAAGCAGAAAGTTATGGAAACTTGGGGCTGGAGCAGTGGCTCGGTGGTTACGGCGCTTGCCCGGCATGTGCGAGTACACAGGTTCAAACCGCAGCACCATGTACACAAATAAGTGTTAGAGCAACAAAAGCCATGTGAAAAACTAAATAAAAATTGATTCTCGGGGCTGGAGCAGTGGCTCAGCAGTTACGGTGCTTGCCTGGCATGCATGGGTACGCAAATTCAAACCCCACTGCCACATACACAACGAAGTGTCAGAGCAACGAGAGTCACATGAAAAATGAAATAAAATTGATTCTCATTTTCTCTTTCTCACTGTCCCTCTCTCTTTAAAAAAAATTCTGTTTCTCTCTCACAAAGTCCTTCTTTCTAAAAAAAAAAAAAAAGAAAAGAAAAAGAAAGAAAGATATGGAAACCTATGTGTAACTCCAAAACCTATTAAGGTGACTTAATCACAGTGGGGAGTCCAATCAAGGTTCACCCATCAAGTGACTTCATAGGAGCCTGACAGTGTTGTTACCCTGTGGCTGCTCTTGTCTCCCTGAAGTTGACTCCTGCAGCCACTTTCTGGGAGGAATTTCAGTTGGGAAACTCATACTCAGCTTGACTTCATATCACTGGCTCTGTCCCCTCCCAGGAGTCCTAAGCCAGCACAGTAGCTCCCAGGGAGGCTCAGAGAGTCCAGATGGCTTTGCAGCTAACCTGCTCTTGACAGGTTAGCCTGGGGCTTATCTCATCTCTGACTGTCACTGGTAAATCAGCTGTGAGGATAAACTCTATGTGGGGAATATCACTATAGACCCACAACCCACAGGCAACCTCTAGTAACCGTCCTCTGTCCTAACCCTGGGATTCCCGGGTCCTCTACCTCTCCTCCAAGCCTCCTACCAGCCTCAAGAGGCAAGGGTAGGAAGGCATTGCCAGCAGTCCTTCTGGAGGGCCAGTCTGTGAAGTGCTTTGGGCAAGCCATGCCTGCTACCAGGGCATTTGAACCAAGGAGCAAATTCATTCCTCAAAAACTGGAGCTTTGTCCTCCAGTTCTATGTCCTTGGATGCTGGGGCTGGGGATGTCAGTGATGAGTGGTGGCCAGGTGTCTTGTCCCCAACTGTGCTGCTGTGTGCCTGGCACCAATGTGGGGATGGGATTTGTTGCTGCACAAGCCAAATGCAAAACATCTATGAGAAAAGTGGAGGGTCACTAGGGAGTTCCAATTCCTTTTCTTTCTCCTGCTTTCTCTAATGGAGACAGAACAGCTGGCAGTTCAGGGTCCTGTGCATCCACCTGGGCCCTCTCAACTGAGACTCTGGTCAGCATTTCTTAGGATTCTGGGCATATGCAGGGTGATGAACCCCAAGCCTCTCTTTCTTTCAGAATTTCTCTCTTATCTCTGGTCACTGTATCCTCTACCTCTGCTTCCCTCCAGTCCTGGTGTATATTTGGTTGACCCATAAGTCTCCTGGCAAGTATAGGAAAACAGTGGTACAAACAATCCAACTCGGTTTAGGATACTCTAAACATTACTCTCCAACTCAGTTTGAGACAATGGTTAAAAAAGACTTGTGGTGGTGGTTACGGTGCCTGGCATGCACGAGGACATGGGTTCAAACCCCACTGCCACATACACAATGAAGTGTCGGGGCAATGAAAGCCACATGAAAAACTAAATAAAATTGATCCTCTCTCCTCTCTCCCCCCTTGCTCTTAAAAAAAAAAAAAAAAGACTTGTGGCCTCTCACATCAACAGGCAATGTGCAGAGGGCACACAGGCTGGGTGTGACAAGCAAACCCTATCGGACTTCAAAGAACAAGCAGTGGACTGTACGTGGCTGGTAAAGCCTATGATCTTTACTACCTGGCCCCTTATGGAAAAGGTTCAGGGCAGCAGGACACAGTGGTGCATGCTTGCAATCCCAGCAGCTTGGGAAGCTGATGTAGGAGGGTGGCAAGTTCAGGGCCAGCCTCAAAACTTAAATACAAAAAAAAATTAAAAAGGGCTGGGGGGCCAGGTGAAGTGATGAATACCTGTAATACCAGTGGCTTGGAGGCTAATGTAGGAGGATTGCAAGTTCAGAGCCAGCCTCAACAACTTAGTGAGGCTCTAAGCAAATTAGCGAGATTCTGTCTCAAAATAAAATATAAAAAGGGCTGAGGATTTGGCTCAGTGGTTAAGTGTTCTTGGGTTCAATCTTTGGTACCAAAATTTTTTTTTAATTATTAAAAGGCTAGGGTACACTCCTGGGTTCAATCCCTAGTACTGAAAGAAGGGGAAAAAAAGTTCAGGGCAATTGTAAATTGTAATAAACTTTAAACTGCAGAAATCTTCTTGTCTTTAAATATGTTTTGAGTCTTTTAAAGACTGTGACCAGAGAGTACATGCCACCCCTACTTATTAAGATGGCTATTCAATTCTGAGTTCCACCTACATCTCTCACCTGCTCTTTTAGCACCATTCATGATCTTCTAAGTGTAGAAAGGAATCAATGAGCCAAAGTATGTAAAACTCTTAGTCCAGTGCCTGGTGCACAGTCAGTGGTGCATAAGAGCAAGCTGTCAAAGGTGTGCAGCACTGCAGTGCCATGGTAAAGGCTTTGGGCCAGAAGGGATGGAGCATCCTTGCTACCATGTGCTAGCTGCTGGATCTAGGGTCAACAGCTTATCACTAGGAGCCTCAGTATAAAACAGGCTATCATAGCACCGACCTCATAGGGAGTGAGGTTTAAATAAAACGTCAAAGTACTTGATAGAACACCTAATAATGCTGACAGGGGATGGCACAGCACCTTGGAAGTGGGTGGGGTTGGGGCCACAGAAGTCAGGTTGGGGACTCATCAGGCCAGGGTCCTTACTTGATGGGGTAGGTCTCATCCTTGCGCCTCTGCTTCTCATGTTCAGGCAGAGTCTCCCAGCCAAAGGTCAGGCTCCAGTCGAAGTTGCCACGGCTGTGGACTTTGCGTGTCTGGACAGGCTTGGAGAACTCAAAAGTATTGAGGTCGATGGTGACAATGTCAGGACTCACCACTGCTGTTTTGTCCTCAGCAATTCGAGCCAGGAGGGGCTCCAGCCAGCCATGAAAGCACTCACCTGCAGACCCAGACCAGGAAGCAGCAGTCGAGGTCCTGCCCACAGTCCAACCCAAGCCTCACCCACTCCCTGATTATAGACAGAAACACCAGCGACTGGACAGGTACTGGGAGAGAGAGTGATCTCCTGAAAACCGTCCACCCTGTCCCCTAAAGGTGCAGGAAGCTTTGGAAGGGAGAATGGAGGTCTTGGGATAGTAACATGGTCAACTCAAATGATCATAGAGCACAGGGAGGTCCTGGATGGGGAACTTCAGGTTTTCCATCCTTACCCACAGAACCAGCTCCTGCCACCCTGACCCCTGAGTGTGGATTTCAGAAGTGGGTGCTCCCTCTTCCAAGGTATTTGCATCTCAGGCTTCAGCTACTGTTGCAGAATCCCTTTTAATTTTCTACTTTTTGATACTTTTTGTTGGCAGGGGCTAATATGGATGCAATGCAGGGGCATTCCACCACTGAGCTATATCGCCAATTCATTTTGTCTTTTAATTTGAGACAGGGTTTCACTAAGTTGTCCAGGCTGGTCTAAAACTTGCAATCTTTCTGCCTCAGGCTCCTGTATCCCTGGGATTATAGGAACCACTGTACCACCTGGCTCTTTTGACGTTTTCTTTTCTTTTTTGTATTGGAGATTTAACCCAAGGTAACTTCATCACTGAGCTATATCCCCAGCCCTATTTATTTATTTAAAGATAGGGTCTCATTAAGTTGTTGAGGGCCTTGCTAAATTGCTGAGGCTGGCCTCCAACTTGCAATCCTCCTGTTTTAGCCTCCCGAGTCACTGGGATTTATAGGCTTGTGCCACACACTGGGCCCTTTTGACATTTTCAATGTACTTCTGCATGTATTACTTCATTGGGCCCTTGAAGTAATAATTTTGTTAGGTGAATAAGGTTGGTATCCTCATTCCCATTTTACAAATGAGGATACTGAAGCTGTCAGCAGTAGTCAGAATAGGAACCAGAGTTTCTGACTCCAAGTCTAGAGCTTTCTCCAATTTATATGACAGCTCTTAGAGAATACCTTTCCCCTTGACAATGGTGGGAAGGTGTTTTGGTTTTGATCAAGAGGGAGAGCTTTTTGGCTCCATGTGGCCCTGAAGGAAAGCCCCACGTAAACCAGTTCCCAATAGTGACATTAGGTCTCTCTTTCTGAGGTGCAGAGCTCAGAACAGGTATAGATAGGGGAAAGGGAAGGAAGAACATCAGGGTCTCCAGAGCATACTCCCAGCAATTCTGGGGTCACAACTGTTTTAGGGCTGTTTGTGCCTCCTGATAAAACATCTCTGGAATTGGGGTGAAGGGCAGAAATGGGAGAGGCTCCCAAAATTCCTTCATTCCTGGAACAGTAGAACCGGGTGGTCCTAGCTCTTCATTTTGCCAGGAGGGAGGAACAGATGACACAGGCCTCCTCAGTGCCATGAGGCACCTCCTACTCACAGTGGGCATCCAGGAACGTGAGCACTTCTGCTTGTGCCACATTGGCCCCCAGCAGCCGGGCGGTGATGAGCCCCTTCCTCTCCTCCTGCCGCACCACTCTCACGATTTGCAGCTGCTGCACATACTGCTCCAGATTCTCCTTTAAGTACTCTGGAAGGGACAAGGCCACTGTTGCCAGCTCACCACTTCGTTGCAAACTTAATCCCCTGTGGGCACCAAGCCTGGGTGCTCTGAGGCTTCCAGAACACCTGAATGTCAACCCTCCCACACCAACTGCCCTGAGCACTCCACGGATGGTGAAGGTGAGGAAGGGGGAGAAGGAAGGATGGCAGGGGGAGAAGGAAGGATGGCGGGAGGAAGGAGGAAGTCCTGGGGGCCTTGAGGCACCTTCTCCATCATCCCTGACAGCACCTCAGAGTTGTGTATTTTGGTTTCAAATTGAGTACAAGCTAACAAAGGCTCTCAAATGCCTCCCACGGTTTCTCTACCCTCTCAGCCACTCCTTTCCGCACTGTGATTCAGCCTCCTTTCCTCTCACACCTGGTGGGTACTCCAGCATTTCTCAGTGTCTCCTGGGATCTTTGGATTAAGTTTGACTGGCAAAGCAAACGTAGATGTTGATTCTTGCCAGTTGGATCTACTGCTGGATCAGCAGCAAGAAGTCTTACTCTTTTTTTGTCCTTTTTTCAGTGCTGGGGATCAAACCTAGGGTTTTGCTCATGCTAGGCACGCACTCTACCACTGAGCTATACCCTTAACCCTTTTTATTTCTGAGACAAGGTCTTGCTAAATTGCCCAGGCTGGCCTGGAACTTGTGATCCTTCTGTCTCAGCCTCCTGAGTAGATGACATTACAGGCATGTGCCACTGTGCCTGGCTTGCATATGGAATTCCTTTAAAAAATTAATCAAGCCAAGAAGCTTTTAAATTATACTTACAAACAAGCTAAGTGTATGCTTCAGTGGTAGGGCATTTACCTAGCATGTGCAGGGACCTGTGTTTGTTCTACAGTACTGCTCTTACCTCTCTGGGTATCTATCCATTCAAACACACACACACACACACACACACACACACACACACACACATATTATTTTTGGTACCAGGTATCAGGGATTGAACACAGCCACATCCCCACTCCCTGTTACATTTTGAGACAGGGTCTCGCTAAGTTGCTTAGGGCCTTCCTAAATTACTGAGGATGGCTCTGAATCTGCAATCCTCTGTCTCAGCCTCCCGAGTTGCTGGGATTACAGGCATGTGCCACCACACCCAGCATGCATGTATGTTTTGTTTTTTTTTTTAAGAGAGAGAGGGACAGTGAGAGAGAAAGAGAGAATCAATTTTATTTAGTCTTTCATGTGGCTTTCTTTGCTCTAACACTTTGCTGTGTGCATGGTGCTGGGGTTTGAACCCACATCCTTACACTTACCAGGCAAGTGTCATAACCGCTGAGCCACGGCTCCAGCCCCACTCACATATACTTTTAAGAACAACTATATACCAAGTACTTGCCATGGGCCAGTCACAATGCTAGGGACTGGTGTATAGCAGTCACAGCTGCATGATATTTGACCTAAAGAACACACTGCCCCATGATCTGTCAGTGATCTGCAAGAGACACTGAAGGATGGACCATTTTTGCAGGAGGACCAACCATTTGAATTGGAGGGCAACAGGGAAAACTTTCTGAAAGGAGAGGCATCTTTGCTGAGATATTCAGCTCCTTCTCAGGAGGAGCATTCTGCTTCCTTCCTGCTCATCTCCTTTCAACCACAGTGGCTTTCTTCCTGCCCCATGTACACATCAAGCCTCAGGGTCTTTGCCCTGGTTCTTCCCTTTGTGGGGAACACTCAGAGTGGCCTTTCCTTGCTACTAGGACTAAAAGAGTTCTCTAATGATCCTGTTATTCCATCTTAGCACATTAAAAATAGCTCTCTTCTGAAGGAATCCATCTTGATATATATTCCAAATCTTTCTTACACTTAATTAACTGCTATTTTAGCTTACCTGTGCCACTATTCTATTCAAACTATACAGAATGGAGATTCTTACAGTTTCAGAGGTGGCACACAGCTGTAATAAATGTGTGTCCTTCCCTTCTGGATTGTGGGATCAGCCTAGTGTGTAGGCCCTGCTCTGAACAGTTTTATAAACCATGGGTCCTGAAGTCAATTTACAAGGTTGCCACTGGTCTCACACATACACATACACATATGCACACAAGCACACCATACCCAAACACTTGGGTACCTACTATGCACCAGTCACTGAATTAGGTACTTTCATGTTGACCTCCTTCAGTCTTTTCAATGAAGTACCAACTCTATGGATCAAGGAGTATTGCCCCTAATATTAACAGATGAAAAAAAAAAAAGTTGAGAGACTTAGAGTGATGAGTCCAGAGTCACAGCAAGAGCAAAGGGCAGCCATGGGGTCCTAACCAGCCTGTCTGAGGATTTCTCACCACCCCCATCCAGGAATAGTTAGGCCACTTGGCCAGGATAACATGCATGGCTTTAAGAGGCCTTACCACTTCCCCACGTGTGAAACCCCAGGACAGAAGGAGCGAGATCAACTTGGTCAAAGCTCCTCTTTTTGCTCTTTTGGTCACTTCCCAGGAAAGTGCAGCCCCAGGGTAAAAAAACTATAATTTGGATATTTTTGTGTATATGTGTCCTACTAAGGATTGAACCCAGGGTGCTTTACCACTGAGCCCCAACCCCATCTATCTATCATCTATCTTTCTATCTACCTATTTATTTATTTTTGAGACAGGGGCTCACTAAGTTGCCAGGCTGGGCTTGAACTTGCAATCCTTCTGCGTCAACCTCCGAAGTGGCTGGGATTATAGGCATTCACCATTATGCCTGGCTATAATTTGGAACTTTGACTCTTCTCTTTTCTTTTTTTCTTCAAATCTGGATAGACTTCTTCAAATCTGGTGTTCCTGACGTGGTGCTGCAGTCACCCAAAATGGGGGCTGTATCCTACTCACTCCAGGAATGAGGCCTTTTCCCTCTGGTATCAGAACTTATGAATCAAAATTAGCCTCCCATGGCCGATTTGGTCCAGTGGTCACTTAGTGAACATCTGATAACTACTTCCAGGTGCTAGACATTGTCCCATTCAGGGAGGGGCCTGCTGGATCCTGCCATCAGGGAGCCTGTAGACTCATAACCCAAACACAGCCCCAGGGGCTGGCTCCAACAGGAAGGAGGGAGGAACCTCAAGTAGCAGCCTCACCTTCTCATCATGATTCTCATTTCCCTTGAGAACTGGTTTAACTCTGCTCACAGGAAGCTCACAGTAGTAGAGATAACCCAGGGACAAAACATCATAGGAAGTGGGTTTTGTGGTAACTGAGAAGCACTGAGCTGTGACCCTCAGGGGGTCTAAGCTCTACAAAGTTCTCCCATGCTTTCCTTCTAGTCTCATGTGGCTAGGCTAACCCTGGGGATTCTGAGGCCAAGAGGCTCCCAGCCCCAGGTCTCTGTCCCTTCTAGGGGAATGAGACAGGTCCCCTAGGAAATGCCTCCCTGATAATCCTCCACCAGTCCTACTCTACTGATATATGGAGGATACCAGACTACATTGTGTCCTGTTTCTCAGATAATAGTCTTTTAATTTAGTTCCAATACTCTACCAACTCTCAAATCCACAAAAGACTGCAGTTACTGGCAACACACATGCCTCACTCAGCCTTGTGGTTTGAAATAAGTGCCATCTATATGTGGATGACTCCCAGGTCTTCCCTCCTGGCCTTGTCCTCTTCACTTGAATATCTAACAGAACTGTAAATGTAATGTACACCCCCAACACAACTCCAGATCCTGCCCCGCCTGCCTACCCCGTCTCCCCGCCCCGTCTCCCCTCCCGCCTCTGTCAGCCCAGGGAATCAACATCTCTCCAGCTGCTCTAACTGGGAGTCATGCTAGATTCTTCCCTTTTCTTGCTGTTCACAACCAGCCAGCCCATAAGTAAGTTCTGCCAGTTTCTCTCTCCATCCCCATCATCACCCCAGCAATAATGTTAATGGTTTCTGGGCCTCAACTTTATACTACTCCCTCCAATCTATTCTTGAATGGCAGCCACAGTGAGCAATGGAGCGATCCCTGAAAACTATAAATCAGATTATTTCACTAATTATGGTTTAAAGATACACTTAAAACCAAATAGAAACACTTTAATAATTTATTTTAAAAACTATCGAGGGGCTCAGTGCTTACAGCGCTTGCCTGGCATGCATGAGGATCCAGGTTTGAACCCCAGCACCACACACACAACTGAGTGCTGAAGAAACAAAGGACAGATGAAAAAGTAAATAAAATTGATTCTGTCTCTCTCTTTCCCTCCCTCTCTTAAAAAACCAAAACAAAGAAACTATAGAATATCATATAATCCAAAAGAATATATATACCCAGAAGAATTCAAAACAGGGACTCAAACTAATATCTGTACATTCACATTCTTAGCAGCACTATTCATAGTAGTCAAAAAAGCAGAAGCAGCCAGGCACAGTGGTGCAGGAATCACAAGTTGAAGGTTAGCCTCAGTAACTTAGTGAGGCCCTAAGCAACTTAGTGGACCCTGTCTCAAAACAAAAGATAAAATGGGCTGGGGATGTAGCTTAGAGGCAAAGTATCCCTGAGTTCAATCCGCAATGCCAGGAAAAAAAAAAAAAGAAAAGAAGGAAAAAGGCAGAAGCAACCCAAGTATCATCAATAGATCGACGGATAAGGACAATGTGGTATATATACACACAGGGTAGAATTTTATTCTGACAGATGCTCCAATATGGATGAATCTTGAAGATAATACTGTGTGAAAGAAGACAGTCCCAAAAGGACAGATGTTATATGATTCCACCTATATGAGGTACATAGAGAAATCAAATACATAGAAGCAGGAAGTAGAATGGTAGTTGCCAGGGCTGGGGAGCAGGGAGGATGGAGACTTGTCGTTTAACAGGTACAGGGTTTCAATACATAAAGATGAAACCACTCTGGAGATGGACAGTGAGGACGGTTGTATAACAATGTGAGTGCATTTAGTAGTAATGAACTGTGTAATTAAAAATGGTGAAGATGGTGAATATTGTTACGTATTTTACCACACGCACACACACAAACAACCATATACTGCCATCACTTACAAAGGTCTTGTGATTCGGTCCCATTCATCTCTTTAATTTAATTGCAGTGCTGGAGAATTATTTTTTAATTTAATTTATCTGCAGTGCTGAGGATTGAACCCAGGCCTCATGCACACAAGTAAGCACTCTGCCACGGAGCTACATACACCCTCTAGCCCCTGATCACTCTCTAAACTCCCTTTACCAGTGTTCTTTCTGCTTCTTTGCCCACTTGCTTTTAGCTTCTTTGGTCTTCTTTCTGTCCCACAAGCATGGCAAGCCTTAGAGCCTTTGAACTGACTATTCCCTTTGTAGACATTATTGCTGGGACGAACATGGGGACAGAGGTAGAATTTCTTTATGGGGAGAAACAGAAGAAAATATTGAAGTGTAAACTTTCTCAGAAAATAGGGTTACTATGGAGATATCCTGGAGGCAATAAAGCAATTTAACCTGTTGAAACAGACACTGGAAGTTGTGATTCAGCTAGAGTCACAGCCTTTGAGCAATTTCTGACTTACATTACCGACAGCTCTTAGGAGTTCAGGAAGCCTTAAGAGGAACTGCCTCTTCCTCCATTCCTGATAAGGAAGAGGATAAAGAAATGGGAGAAATCTTGGGCTAATCTAAAGTGCTTCCCCTGGGATTCCCACAGTGCATTCTTGTATTAAGGCTGCCCCTTTTCTCCTATCCTGACCCTGCTGATCTCTCAATCTTCCCTTCCTACAGCACCCCAACTTCCTCACTCCTAGTCTTTCCATAAGGAACTTGCTTATTAAGGGTCATGTTCATTTCTCTACTCATTCTAGGTCCTAGGTATGTGTCTGATTCCCCCATTCAATCAGTAAATCCCCACAGGAGGGAGACCTAGGGTGTCTCTTCCTCAGACTCACCCTGGGGCAAGGTAGGGCTTTGGACATGGAGTGCCCTGTTTGGGGTATGGTAGACTGATGGACTTGGGGACCAGTTTTCAGAAGCTGGTAGCATGTGCCAGTTCAGAAGTGAATCCTGGATGCTGACACAGTCACTCAGAAGTGAAATCTGTGCCCTGATTCTGACAGGACATAGGAAATAGAAAGTCCCCCAGCCTGGAACTGGGTCTCCACCCACCTCAGTATCAAATGCCCAAATACTCATGGTCATAGGGCTCCAGCTGGGCACCTAGATAGGAGGAAAGAGAGCAGGGACATGACATTTCAGCAAAGACACAGCCCTTGTTTGTGTGTGTAATGAGAGCCGTTTAATCTGATTGAATAGCCAAATGCATAGGAAATCCTAACCCACTGTGGACTGCAGATTTCTGACCAAGAAACTTCTGTGTTGTGTTTCGTTTTGTTACCTTTTCCTCTGAACTGAACAGTGCTTAAAGTATCTCTAGAGTCTGAAAGTCCTCACGATTGGGTTGTTTGTTATTTATTAATATATTTTGTGCTATTGAGGATTGAACACAGGGCCTCTTACATGCTGGGCAAGCATTCCACCACTGAACTACCTCATCAGCTCTTTTTTATTTTTACTTATTTTTTCCAGTACTGGATATTGAACCCAGCGGTGCTCTAACACTGAACGACATTCCCAGCCCTCTTTATTTTTCATTTTAAGACAGTATTTTGCTATCGCTTCTCAGCCTTTTGGCTAAGATCAAGTGAAGATAGTATTTTGCTAAATTGCCTAGGCTGGCCTTGAACTTGTGATCTTCCTGCCTCAGCTCCCATTTAGCCATCAGTATAGGTGTGCACTACTATTCCTAGCTAGGGTGGTTTATTTTAGAGTGCACAAATTCTCCAGAATTATAGTTAATGGGGGTGCCACAGATTGCGGAGGGTGATGGTGCTCTCTTCTTGGGGGAGGAAGAAAGTTTTCAATGGATTCTGAAATCAGACTGAGACAGAAAAAATAAGGACTGGGTTAGGTTTTCTTAGGCAGATGATGTAGGGATGCTAGAAATGTCCTTACAAGAAAGTCCAGGGCAGGGGCTGGAGCGGTGGCTCAGCGGTTTCGGTGCTTGCCTGGCAGGCACGAGGACCCGGGTTCAAACCCCAGCACCACGTACACAACTAAGTGTTGGAGCAACTAAGGCCATGTGAAAAACTGAATAAAGTTGTTTCTCTCTTTCTCTGTCTCTCTCACTGTCCCTCTCTCTTTATTAAAAAAAAAAAAAAAAAAAAAAAGAAAGTCCAGGGCAACAAGATAGAAACAAGCAGAGAGAATGTGAACATGTGTCTGGTGGCCGCTGGAAGCAGAAGCTCTGGAGGGATGACTGGGCCTACTGCAAATTCTGTCTTATGAGGTGCAGGCTGCTCTGCCCTCTAGATGCTGCCTATGCCAGTCTGGCACTCTGTCACTTGTCCAGCCTGATCAGAAGAGTTACCTAACTGGGCACTTGTAACTTACGAACTCACAAAGTTCTGTGTGATGGTAGAAGCAGTTTAGAATTCCCACCACTTACAATTTAGGAGTAGAAGCTTTGGAGGGATGGGTAGCATAGAGGATTCCCGTAGAGCAGGGTCACTAAAGAACCTGGTTCTTGCTCCCATTCCATATGGACTTGGCATTGGTTAATAAGAGTCCCTTGAGGTCACTCCCAGGCCCCTCACATCCCTGCCAAACTCTTCTCTTCCCTTTCCAAAAGCCTAATCTATGCATTCTTTACCTTCCAGACTCTGACCACATTCCTGATACTTGCCTTTGCTTTGTAAATGAGGCCAAGTGTCTGTCCCCGCTGGGCAAATGTGAACTCCTGAAAAAAATGGGTTCTACAGCCCTAGTCCTTTCAGCATCACATTACCCAAAACCCAGAGGACAGGAGGAGACTGGGGAAAATAAGGAGGAGCAATGGCCCTACTAGTGGTCCAGGACATATCCTGGCAGTGTAGAGTAGGTTCTTGCCCTCAGTATAGAAGTTTGGGCACCAGGGCTGCCCGGGAGAGGCCCAGACACCGCACGCCACCTGGGAGGAGGGTCCAGCACCTGGAGACTCCCAGTCTATCTATGCATCAGTTACACAGCCCTTCACTAGCTGTGGCCCCATTATTACTTTCAAGTGGTTCTAAGAACTTGCTCTTTAGGCACTGGGTCATCTGCCTCTCTTCTTGCCAATAACCCTCCTCCAAAGCTGCCACCCTTCTGAAACAAGGTCATTTTCCGGCTTGAACACTTTTTATAACTCCTCATTTCTCCCTAAATAAATGTTTACCCTGGCATGAATGTTAATTCAACGTCTTTTTTTAAAGATGTTCATGACACTTTTTTTTAAAGGGAGAGAGGGAAAGAGTGTGTGTGTGGGGGAGAAGGAATCAATTTTATTTAGTTTTTCACCTGGTTTTCATTGCTCTGACACTTCGTTGTGTATGTGGTGCTGGGGTTTGAACCAGGTCCTTGCGTGTGCCAGGCAAGCGTGATACCACTGAGCTACCACTCCAGCCCCTTAATTCAGCATCTTTTTGGTCTCATTTCCTACCGTAAGCCTAAGCTTTGGCCACATGAGGTCTCCCCCAATGGATTAATTTCTCTAGGATTCTACTTATGTTGTTCTCTCTTCCAGGAATGGCCTTTGACTATTTGTCTCTCCCTAGACATTCATTCTTTAAGGTCCAGCTCCAATCTGACCTCTATTGTGGCCCAGCTGCAGCCATGCCATGCAGAAATAACACCTTCTGTCTCCATACTCCCATGATATACTCTTCCCATCCACTGAATAAAATGAAACTAACACTTATGGAGCTACTGCTCAATGTCAATTACTCTGTGTCACATGAATTACCTAATTTATCATCTATCTCAGGTTCCTCACCTTCTTCATATGGGTTTTCAGACTCTAGAGATACTTTTAACACATTTTTAGAAAAGGACACTGAAGGTCAGAGAGCTAGGAAGAATCAGAGCTGGGATTTGAATTCTCAAGTCTATCCCCTTTCATATGTGTTCATGTGGACTGGACATACCACTGTCTGATCTGTGAGGGTTGTTAGTTAGCCTTTTTAGGACAGAATCTGTCTAATTTGTCATGGGTCAGTGCCAGGAGCATGTACTCAGTAAATGTTTGTGGAATTGATTGAAGGATGGAAGTTTGGTGAGCAACCTCATTTATCTAATAACAACTACAGCAAAAAGAGCTTCTGAGTCTTCAAAAGTAGATGAGTGGTCTAGCAGCCAAGAAACAGGGAGAGGCTATGTCTACCCTCTGTCCTGAACTCACCCAGAATTTCTTTTTTTTTTTTAAGAGAGAAGGAAAGAGGGAGGGAGAGAGAGAAGAAGAGAGAGACAGAGAGAGGGAGAGAGAGAGCGAGAGAGAGAATGAATCAATTTTATTTAATTTTTATATGGCTTTTGTTGCTCCAAGACTTTGTTGTGTATGTGGTGCTGGGGATAGAACTCGCGTACTCACGCATGCCAGGCAAGCATCATAACTGCTGAACCACTACTCCAGCCCCCTCATCCAGAATTTCTGAGTTGGGGTTGGGCCTGGCAGCCCTCAGGAAGTCTTGAAAGACAAAGGTGCAAAGCTCCTGGAGTCCAGGTTCTATAACTGTGGTCCGCCTGCCCCTTGTCCCATACCTGCCTTCTGCTCCTGGGCTTTATGATGAGAGCAATGGCAGGCAATAGGCCTGATCCTTTGAGAGAAAACTTCCCTCCTTCTCATAGTACCCCTGGGACCCAGTCCCCTCCTCAGGGCCCCTTGAGCCTCACCCTCAGTGCTGGCATCATCCACTAGTATGATCTCCTTCAGCAAGATTGCAGGGCTGGTGTGTAAGACGCTGTACACCGTCCGCAGCAGCGTGGACCAGGCCTCATTGTGAAACACAATAATGACACTGGTGGTGGGCAGTGGGGGACAGCGCCGGAACTTCTGGTCAACACATCTGGAAGTATGGGAAAATGGAAACAGCTGTCCAGTTGCCTGGAAGTTCCAGGAATAGGAAGGTCTAAAGCTCCCCCAAGGCATTTTCTGTTCCTCTGAACCACCAGCATACATCACCTTTGGCGAATGGGAATAGCTCCTCCATCCTTGACTTCCTAACCCCACTCTGTGCCTCTGCACAGGTCCCAGCCAACATACCCCAACCTCCCCTCACCCCCAGAGCTGGCTCAGTGTCAGGCTAGGAGTTCCCAGGGCTGACTCTTCTTTAATATGTGTACCTCATAAAGTGCAATCCAGTCTAGAGGTCCCAGAAGGGTAAGTGATAAAAGGAAAATTTGACATTTCAGAACAGTGATTACGTTTTCATACTCAATGAAGAAAAGGCTCTCCCCTTTATAACACGGTTCCTCTCTAATCCATTTCTTTATTAGCTACCTGTGATATGACCCTACTATCACAGTCAATTCCCTGCAACCTTTTCTCTATTCTCATCCACTACAACCATCATTCTGCAGCACTTGGCCACAAGGCCTCCTAGACACTCCATCTTGGGGTGCGAATCCTATATTTAAAACCATTTCTAGTCCCCTTCTGCTGGTCAGAGGGTTTTCCCAACTTCCTCCACTGGCTACCACCACACAATGCCCTCCCTCCAGGGAGCTCCCAAAAACACCAAGTGGCTCATGTTCCGGGGTTATAATACTTGGTCCAAGTCTCAGGAATTCCAGACTCATCGTCCTAAATGATCACAAATTTGGGGATGAGGATCTTCCATGTGAGAAAAGGCCAGAAAGGGTATAATTTTTTTGTTGTTGTCACCAGGGATTACACTTTCCACTGAACTACTCTCCAACCCTTTTATTTATTTATTTTTATTTTTGTTTTTTAGTGAGAAAGAGAAAATCAATTTTACTTATTTTTCCATCTGGCCTTTGTTTCTCTGACACTTGGTTGTGTATGTGGTGCTGGGGTTTAAACCCCGGATACTTGCATTTGCCAGGCAAGCCTGATGCCGCTGAGCTCCTGCTCCAGCCCCACCTTTTATTTTTTATTTTGAGACTAAGTTGCCGAGACTGGCTCAAACTTGGAATCCTCCCACCCTAGGCTCCCGAGTCACTGGGATTACAGGTGTGGGCCACAGCACCTATTAAGAGTAAAACTCTTAAGTTGAAAATGACAAAGGCTGAGTGGAGAAGACACAGAATCTTTCACTTGAAGATTGTGTGAACATATCTGTGGCCACATTGGAGTGAGGTAAGGGCAGCTCAAAGATGGAAGTGCTGATTTCATCACCAAGACAGAATAGAAACAGCTTCTTATCAAGGCTGGAATGACTTCAAGGCCTTGTGGCCCTCACTGGAGGAAACCAGGTGGTGCGGGGCTATTCCTGACCACTAGAGCTGCAGGTGGGAAACATCCACTCTCCCAGCAGCTCAGCACCAGAGTCCCACAGGCCTCAGTAGAGGGCAAGGCCACTGAAACCCAAGGCCTAGTGTCAGCCCTTCCAGCACTTCTGCCTGATCCTGGTCCCAAGCCCTGAGTTCCTTCTGTATCCTAACACCTTTGTAATTGTGTTTCACTCTTTCAGGTCTCTGTAGGCCTCTGACCTGCCCATTCTATTCCTTCAGTCCCTGAGATAAGGGTAGCTGGTCAGTGAAAAAAAAGGGGCCTTGTAGGAAATCTTTCCCTGTGTTCTCAAATTCCCTTCGACTTTGTCCCTGGAACATAGCCTAGGGCCAGAGCCCTAACCGTTAAACCTCTGGTAATGCTCTGGCCTCCCCCACACCCAGGATTCAGAGCAACTTACTCAGGGGGTCGGGTGTCTGGCCCTAGGGCCCTCTGCAGGGAGATTCGGTCACTGGCAAAGGCATTGAAGCAGTGCTTTTTATAGCCCTCTTCCTTTTCCTGGGTCTCCAGGGGGGTCCACTCACTCTTCTGAAATGCTTTCCCATCTGCCCCAGGGCTGTTGGGGTCCTGTGGGGGCCGTTCCCAGAAGGGTTTCAGCTCTGCTGGAGAATAGAACCCAGGCAGGCAGGACTCATTTATGGAGACCACAGCCTGCTGGGGCTCTGGAGCCCTGATCTGAAGTTTGGGCATTGAGTCTCTAAGGTTGTTCACAGCCCCTAGCATGAGGTCCAGGACGTGATCCTTCTGGTTCACCAGAGACTTCAGCCATGGTTTCTCCGTGGCCTGCTCGCTGCTGCTTAAGTCCTTTTGCCGAATGAAGAGAAAAAACATGAAGGCGCTGCCCACCAAGGCCAGGCGCAGGGGCATATGCCGTCGGCGGAGGAGCCTCATGCTCCACAAGCAATGTGGACGCCAGCAGGCTTAGCTCAGCTCCAAGTTCCAGGCTGGACCCTGAAAACAGCTCGATATGTAATGTTGTGGTGGCCACACTGTGGGGCCTTGGCCTGAGAAAGGAAGGGATAAGAGATAAATGAGGCAAGATGGGGGTGGGGAGGGAGTCAGGGTTTGGGGCTGGAGCCAGGCTCTGTTCTGAATGGTGGCATCACCTTCATGTGCTAGTGCTTAAATTTCCTTCATTTGTAAACTAAGGAATCTGGACTCAGTGTTTCTTGCTCTAAGATCCTGACATTCATGGATTTGGGCAACTGGAACACTGAAACTCTACATGAAGAGATTTAATCAACATTACCATTTTGGGAAACAACTGGGCACTAACAAGTAAAATGCATGTATGTATGTATGTATTTTTGGTACTAGAAATTGAACCAAGGGGCACTTTACCACTGAGCGATATCCCCAGTCTTTTTTATTTTCTATTTTGAGACAAGATCTCATTAAGTTGCTAACAGTCTCACTAAATTGCTAGGTTGGCCTTGAGCTTGCAATCCTCCTGCCTTCATATCCAGAGTCTTGAAATTATAGCTGTGTGCCACCGCACCTGGAAGGTTTGTTCTTTTATTTATTTATTTTTTTTAAAGAGAGAAGGACAGTGAGAGAGAGAGAGAGAGAATCCATTTTTATTGAGTTTTTCACATGGCTTTTGTTGCTCTGACACTTAGTTGTGTATGTGTGCTGGGGTTTGAATCCGTGTACTCGCACATGCCGGGCAAGCACTATAACCACTGAGCTCCAGCCCCAGGTTTGTTCATTTTTAATTTTACTTGTTATCCAGACACAGTGGCCCATACCTCTAATCCCAGAGACTCAGGAGGTGGAGGCAGAAGGATCACAAGTTTGAGATCACCCTCAGCAACTTAGCAAGACCCTGGCAAAAAACAAAAAAAAGATAAAAAATGAAAAGAAAGAAAGAAAGGCTGGGGATATAACTCAAGGGTATAGTAAAGCACCTTGGGTTCTATCCCCAGAATTGAGTATTCATTCCTACTTTTATGTCCCAGACAAACTCTGGTGCATGCAAACCATGAAGCCTAGACAAGAATGTTTATAGGAGCACTGTGTAAAACCACAAAAACCCGGTAACCATCTACAAGTATATCAGCAATAGAATGAATGAAGTATGAAATAGCTGCACCATGGAGTTCTCTACATCTATGACAAAGATTGAATGACTTCGCCATGCAACAAAGCAGACATAAGGTTGGGTGAAAAAGCAAGTTGCAGGAAGACATTTATAGGGGCTGGGAGTGTGGCTCAGTGGTAGAGCACTTGTCTAGCATGCACAAGCCTCTGGGTCCAATCTCCAGTACCACAAGATAAAATATAGGAAGTGCACATACAATGTGATTTCATTTATAGAAAGTTTGAAATCATGCTGACACTAAACAATATACTATTTATGAATAAATATAATTTTTGTATTTATATTCACATTAAAAATGTATTCATATGGGGCTGGAGCGGTGGCTCAGCGGTTACGGCACTTGCCTGGCATGCGCAAGCAAGTATGTGAGTTCAAATCCCAGCACCACGTACGCAACAGTCTCAGAGCAACGAAAGCCATATGAAAAATTAAATAAAAATTGATTATCTTTGTCTCTCTCTCTCTCACTGTCCCCTCTTTCTTTAAAAAAAATGTATTCATGTAAGCTATAAAGAAACAATAAAACCAAAGTTTCTGAAGAGAGAGAAAATGGTATGGGATTAGAGATGGGCAACAGGGAATTTAGAAGTAAAGAGCTTTTTTCTGGAAGTAGACGGTAGTTACTGGTAATAACCACCAGTATTATAAACAATAATATTATCATTCTTTTATTCTACACATATCTTATAAATACAGTTGGCCCTTGAATAGTACATGGGTTAGAGATGCCAACTTCCATGTAGTTGCAAATATGATATAACTTTTGATTTCCCTCCAAATAAGCAGCTGCTGATAACATCAATAGTCAATTAATACATATTTGGTACATATAATTCATATGGTGAAAAATATGCATGAACTACAGAGATCACTTTTCAGTGTGATACTCCATTCTCCGGGGAGAGAGACTGTTCACATGAAGATGATTAGTGTCATATGGCATTTGAAGTGGCTACTCGAAATGATTGAACTCACCACCATAGTAACAGGATGTAGTTACAAAATTATTACAGTAGCATATTATGTACTATAGTTAATCTTATGCAGTTATGATTTATTTATTTTAGTTCCTGGTGCTAGGGATATAACTCAGGGCCTTGTGCATGTTAAATATACAAGTTACCACTGAGTTACACCCCCCACCCCGTTATGATTTAATATTATACCTTCACATTTGCTACATTTCTCTGTATTTCAAATGGTACCATGAATGGTCTGTCTGTGTTTGTGTACACGAGTTCTGATAAAATTTAACTTTTTATAATAGATTTGCATATATTTCATGTTAAGTAAATAAAATAAAATAGATTATTTTATCTAAATATATTTTACATATTCATGACATATCTAATTTTTTCAATATTTCTAGGCTACAAGATTTGTCAGTTTTTCAAACTGTTGAAAATCTCTGGGGCTGGAGCGGTGGCTCAGCGGTTTCGGTGCTTGCCTGGCAAGCACAAGGACCTGAGTTCAAACCCCAGCACCACGTACACAGCTAAGTGTTGGAGCAACGAAGGCCATGTGAAAAACTAAGTAAAGTTGTTTCTCTCTTTCTCTGTTCTCTCACTGTCCCTCTCTCTTTAAAAAAAAAGAAAAATCTCCCTTTCACCAATAAATAAATAAATAAATAAATAAAAAGGATGTGTGACTGCACCCACACAGCTTAAACTCATGTTGTTCAAGAATCAACTATATTCTTCTGTATCTACTCATTTGTAATAAAAAATTTAAAACAAAAGATTCTACAATAACTTCTAGGCAGGACCAAGCATGGGTATTCACCAGCTTCCACCCCAGGCATGTGCCCCATGCCTTGACGGATGAATGTTTGCAAAACTTTCTTGTGGCCAGCTCTGGAAGTATAAGGTTCACTGTTGGAGCACTAGATGCCGGGGGCAAGAGAATGGGGCACAAATCCCAGTTCTGCACCTTCTAGTAACAGCACCTATCTCCTAGGGTTGGTATAAGGATTGAGTTTAAAAACAAAATTTGTGGAGGGGCTGGAAAGGTGGCTCAGTGGTAGAGCACTTACCTAACATGTACGAGGACTTGGGGTCAAATCCCAGCACCACATACATAACTAAGTGTCGGAAAAACAAAATCCAATGAAAAAATAAATTTGATTCTCTCTCTCTCTTTAAAAAATAATTTTGTGGAAAAACTTGGCAATCTGTGTACATGGGTAAGTTCTCAAAAAACATAGTTGTGGGCTGGAGTGGTGGCTCAGCGGTTATGGCACTTGTCTGGCATGTGTGAGGACTCAGGTTTGAACCCCAGCACCACATACACAACGTGTATGTGTCAGAGCAACAAAAGCCACATGAAAAACTAAATAAAAGTCTCTCTCTCACACGCTCTGTCCCTCTCTCTTTAAAAAAATAAAAATAAAAAAAAATAGTTATTTTTAGCCACATGTGACCCTTGGGTGATTTACTTATTCCCTTTAAGCCTCAATTTCCTCATCTATAAAGTGGGTATAACTTATACCTAACTCACAGGGTGATAGTGAGGATTAAATCAGATATTGTACGTAAAATACCCAGCAGTGTGCCAGCCATGCACTAAGCCCTGAATAAATGGTACCAAATATTTCTATTATGATAATTAATAAATCCCTGCTCAGTTTCCCAATTAACCTCAAGCATCTGGTCTGTGGCCACAACCACACCATTATCCTTTGCATACTTTGCATAAAAGTAACTCTGGTTGGGGTTGGGGATTTAGCTCAATGGCAGAGCGTTTGCCTAGCATGCACAAGGCCCTCAGCCCTGAAAAAAAAAAAAAAAGTACCTCTGGTTGAGCTCTTCACTGCTGCTACTTAAACCCATACTCTCCTACCTATGGGGAAGCCTCGTGTAGTCACTTGCATCTGGGGAATACACAGGTATCACGATCTCAACAGGGAAAAGGGTTTATTCTGGACCTGGCACTTTCTTTGATAACATGAGATTCAAAAGCATCAAAAATCGAATAAAATAAATCTGGGCATCTGATTTGTATATTTTGTATTATCTAAGAGATAGAAGAAATTTGTTCTTTCTGCCAATATTTATGGAATACCTGCTATTGCCAACAACTCTGCAAGCTGTGGGGATACAGGGATGAGCAAGGCCAATCTTTAGGGAGTGTACATCAGTTGGGGGAGTCAGATGCTACAGGGTGAATGTTCAGCAAGAAGGCAGCAGAAGAGAAACACCCCTATGTGCTGAGGGAGAAGGAGTGCAGGAAACCCAACAAATAGGGAAGAGCAGAGAAGTCCCATGGGGGAAGAAGTTTGGGCAGAGCACCAACACAAGAGTAGGAGTCACCCAGGTGAGGTGAGCATGGTCCAGAAACAGAATAGCAGAAGCAGAGGCCTAGGGGTAGGGCACAGCATGGCCAATCAGAGAACTGCAAGTGGTCAGCTGTGGTTGGGCTATGAAGCCTGATGGGAGCAGCAGCAGATGAGTCTGAGGGGCAGCTGGGGAGTTTGTCCTTGACCTGAGCTATGGGAAACAACAAAGGATTGTCTGGGAGCCCAGCAATATGAGAGCTGGTGGACAGTGCCTAGAAGAACCCACTTGCCAGCTGTATGGTCAATTAAGACCTGGGGGGTTTGACCCAATGTAGTAGCAGAACTAATGAAGAAGGGGGATGCATTGCTAGCAAAACTCCCTTGGGGACCCAGGAACACAAAGGGATGTAAGACTAAATTCCTTTTTTCAAGGGATTTAAAAGTCTTGCTAGAGAATAGAGGTGGTAGTGATAAGTCCAGTTAGCCCCTGTTCCAGAAGGATACAGGGGCAGAAAAAAAACCTTTCGCTAAATCCTTTTTTGTACTTTGAAGCCTGACATTATCTAGTCAAAAGTTTGTGACATTAAAGCATAACAACAGCATAGACAGCAGCAAGCTGAGAAAGGTAGAGCTCCCTAAGGAACTGATGAAGGCTTCAAGGAGGAAACGGGGGTTCAATGAAGGCAGAGGAATGCTGGGGTCAACCCAAGGGGCTCTCATTGACATAGACACCTCTGAACTGTTACAGCTAAACCCAGGAGGAGGGCTGCAGAACAGGGGAACCTTTGCCATGGTAGCACTGAGCATTCTGCAGGCTACATTTTTCCTGCTTTCTGTCTACCTTCCCCCTCCAACAAGAAAGAACACAGTTAAATATGAAGGTGTGGCAACACTGTAGATATCAGCAGTAGCCACTGCTTAGGACTCACCTCCTCTGGGAGTGAGTCACCCTGGTCACTCCAACTCCCTCTTCCTGGCACTGCCTTGTGGTCCCTCGCAGTGGGGCTGTCTTTGCCTCTTTTATTTCTCCTGGAGAGAGAGAACTCCAGTCAAAATGAGCGCCTCCCAGGTATCTGCTCTTAATCCAACCTGGCTGTCTAAAACTTTCTGGGATCTGCAGTTCCTCAAGGTTCTAACCACATCCTGAAACTAAACAAGACACCTGTGATTAGGCTTGGCAGTAATCACTGTCTAGTTTGTTTGCTTAGCATGCAGGCATCAGGAGAGTCCCTCAGAAGAGGCCAGTGGAATCCAGTGGAAGCCACAGAGATTTGGGATTAAAGATTCCTGCTCTCTGTAAAGCAGATTCCTAGCAGTGCAGTTAGCAAGGGCCCAGAGGTCACCCCCTCCACCAGCCTTGGAGAAGGAACAGCCCCTATTGTAGAACTTTATTAAGTGCAGGGCTTCACAGGATCCACCTGCCATGCCCTGCCTGTCTCCCTCACCTTTAGGCACCTATAGTCTGGTCCTCCAGGACCATGGCAAAGAGAGCTCGCAGGGTTTGTCCACTCACTCCCCTCCTGATGCTGCCAATTATTTGTCTTTTACACTCATCAGACCATCAATGCACTGAGATGATGCCAGAGATCCTCTTCTGGGAAGCCTTCCTGGATTGAATGAATGTGACTTGCTTCTTGAGCCCCACCAGGCAGAACAGGAACATACCTTCTCTCACTGGTGTGAGGACCAGCACCCAGGGGCTAGCCAACCACTGATTGAAACTCATAACAGTACTGTAACTTTAAAATGTAGCAAATCAGCATGAAAAATAATTCTTAAAAAGACCAGAATAGGGGCTGGAGCAGTGGCTCAGCAGTTACAGCACTTGCCTGGCATGCGCAAGTACACGGGTTCAAACTCCAGCACCACGTACACAACTAAGTGTCGGAGCAATGAAAGCCATGTGAAAAACTCAATAAAAATTGATTCTCTCTGTCTCTCTGTCTCTGTCTCTGTCTCTCTCACTGTCCTCTCTTTAAAAAAAAAAAAAAGACCAGAATAGAATGAAAAAGAAGATATCAAAGTACATCACATGTAATATGGGTAGGTATTATTTTATTAAATTTTCATTTGTTATTACTTACACATATGGAGTCTACCAAAAGACTTAGTGCAGTTCTAAGCTTTAATAACTTCAGAAGTATGAATTTCAGAAGTATGAAATTCAGAAACATGAACCCTACAGATTTAAAAATGAACATCATTGGAAAGTTTTATTTAAAGGGTTGGAGAGGTAGCTTGGTGGTAGAACGTTTGCCTGGCATGCACAAGGACCCAGGTTCAAACCCCACCACCACATACACAACTAAGCATTGTAAAAATAAAACCTAGATTTAAAAAAATGGAAAAAAATTTTTAAAGTTTTGTTTAAATTTCTTTTATTTTTGTTTAATCTTATGAATTTTGAATAATTTTTATTTTACTCTATGTTAATTCATTGAAAATGACAAATATTACCTTATAAATAATTAAAACTAAAAATTTGTTATTCAAAATTCATGAAATAAAAGAAATTAAATGATAAATTTTAAAGTGACCTTTTTTTGGTTACTTTGTATAATTCATACTTCTGATGTTACTAAAGTATAAAACTGCCCTCAGAATTTTGGGTTACCCTGTCATGCACATGTGAGTAGTAGGTCTTGCAAAGTGTTTTCTTTTCCAGTTACAGCAGTTTGAAAGCCAAAGCAGCGGCCCAGTCCCTCTATGTAACATCCTAACCTCCTCCACCAAGCCTGCTCAGATCTGAGAGCGAAATTAACCTATCTCTTACCTTCCCCCCTTACCATGGTGTTTTTGGCTTTGTTTTTGTTTTTGTTTCTTATAGCTTTTGTTTTTGTGGTGCCAGGGATCAAACACAGGGCCTTGCACTGCTAGGCAAGTGCTCTACCACTGACCCACACCCCTAGCCCTGGCCTCCTATTTTCACTTATACTCCATCCTCATCACTGCCTGCCTGGTGCCAGAGGCCTCTCTTCTCCCTCCTGGGGCCTGAAAGCCCATGTTGTTTCCACCTTTTTATTATTTGCAAAGTCTAGCATATGTTTGGTATGTAATAGGTGTTTGACAAACTTATTAAATTAAATAAAGTCAGAGGGGTTAAAAATTAAGCACTGGCTATACTGAATAATGTTCTGAATGCACTTGCCACAAGTACTTAAGTTATGTGATATTCTGCTGTTATACACTTAGCTTGCTGTCTTGATTAGCTGTTCCAGTCGGGTGTCCTCATTTTATTGGTGAGGCTGGCTTGGTTAGGTGACTTCACTGGTGACACACAGCTAGTATCTCCCAGGAGCAGAACCCTAAGTTTCAACTCCCAGGCTACTGCTCTGCTAGTGGCACTCTCAGGTGGGTTCCTCTGGGGCTCTGTCAACTTCCCTTTCTACTCCCAGACCCCCTGGGTGGCATTTGCTGGGATCCAGCTCCCACCCAAGGATTCAAATGCTTTAAATATGCAGAAACTGGGAAGTATCTGCTTTTATGAAAGCCAAGGTCGGCTGTGCAGAACACACCCTTGCTGGCCAGGTGGCCTTTTTGTAACAAAGTTTCTTCCTGTTTATCAAATGAGCCAGCTCACCTCATTTGAAGCCTCAAATGAGACGTGGCAGCCAGGAAGCAAGCTGTCCCAACATCACCAGGGGGATGTTTGCTCAAGTTAGTTAAGACTACACCGCTCAACCTCAACGGCAAGTCTCTTTGGGAAAAAAAAAAAAAAAAAGGACTGCTATCACTGTGAGGGCACAGGTATGTGCAGCTGGAGTTGGCTAAATGGTTGTCTATTCTTCCTGGCTAACACTTTCTCTGGTCAGACAGAGCACTCCTGTCCTCTGTCAGGCTGTGAAGAGAGGAGTAAGTTATCTCCTCCAAAACTCTCCTCCCACCCCTGACCCTTCTGATCACAGAAGGCTGGGAGGTTTCCCCCATAATTACACCTTCAAGACACTTCAGCTTTTCCTCAAGACCAAAGCTGCAGTACTGTGGCTTATTTTCCCAGAAAGCTTATAGTTTTTTTGTTTGTTTTTGTTTTTTGTTTGTTTTTTCTGGAGAATCTCCAGTCCCTACCAGATGAGGCAGGGGTATGTCACATACCCCTGACATACCTGAAGGGGATGTCCTTCATCCCAAGGAAGCCAGGCTGAGACTAAGTGGGCTTCTCTTCATTGCCTGGGAATTCTGGTGACAACCAGTATGGGCTTGAGGGAAGGCAAAGTAAAAAGGAACTTGAATTCAGTTCAACCATCTATTGGTAGCAGGGGGCCAGGGTGGGGCAGGGCAGGGCAAGGTCATGGTGGAGGAAAACAGAGTATTCCTGAAGACTTGGGCCAATCTCCAGGATGGAGAGGGTTAGCAGGCGAGGGTGGAACTCCGATTTTTTCTTCTCTTCTCACTCAGACAGTCTGCTCTTAGTTGTAGAACTTCTACAAAAGGTGACTGAATACTCAACCTGAAACACCCTGAACTCTGGATCTGTGCCCAATCCTCTAAACTAGCCAGCTTTTGCAGTTTCCCTGCCACTGCTGATAGCATCAAAATCCTCAAAACAACCCCTACTCCTGCCCCAGGCCCACTCCCAGGCAGGTAGTATTTAATCCCTTTTCCATACACTTACTCTTAGGTGCTGCTGATTCATTCCCTACCTCCTGGATCCTCCTTTCCCCCTCTACTCTCTCTCTCCTTTAAGGAAAGAGGGGACAGTGAGAGTGAGAGAAAGAGAGAAACAATTTTTATTTAGTTTTTCATGTGACTTTCATTCCTCCAACACTTTGTTGTGTACATGGTGCTGGAGTTCGAACTTGTGTACCCAGTGCATGCAAGGCAAGTGCCATAACCGCCAAGCCACTGCTCCAGCCCCTCCCCTCTACTCTCAAAACTATCATCTGAAACTGTGCACTTAAGGCCCAGCATTTGGAGGATCAGCAAAGTTGCCTGCCCGCCTCCTTTCCTCAATACTCTTTCCCCCTTTTCCAATCAGAACACCCATGCTCACATTCCTTTAGTTCTACTTGATTGTGGCAGTAAGGCCACCTGGGCAGTCTGCTTCCTGTTTCAACTTATTCTCAAACCTGACCAGATGCTTGGCACTGGATGACTCTCCCTCCTCAAAGCCTTGTCCTTTTCTCCCTGGTAAGCAAGTGATGTGTCTGTTCTTTCAAATTCTTATTCCTAAGCCCCCTCTCTTCTTGGAAGCCTTCCTAGACAAAGGTGTGCCTCACTCCCCCCAGTGTCTAGGTGTGTCTGTTTGTTCCTAAGTTTCACTCATCCTTTCCTTGTATAGGACTTCCTCATAGATTTTGCAGAGGCAAACCAACAGCCCCAGACACCTAGATATTATTTCCCTTCTTCCTGATCCTTATTTCTTGGTCCCCAAACTTCCACTTTCTGATTGCTTCACCTGACTAATCCATGAGGCCTTCTATGCCTACAGCATCCCTTTGCCCTGAGGTATGTGGTTAGGCCACCCTAGTACCCCCGGAGCAGGCTGGACAAGGTACAAGAGAATAACCTGACCCCACAGGGCTCTCAGGTGCCATAAAAGAATCTTCTAACAGTCCTTTTTCTCCCTGGACTGAACCCATTCTTGTTCAGACGCAAGCCTTTTACACAGCACAATTACAGCATTGAGCTTGACACAGAGACAGGCACTGCCCTATACTTGACCTCTTGCTTATTCAAATCCTCACTCTCATCACCATCCAATGAGAATAGACATTTTGGGCTTTCCCAGAGAGGGACAGGGTCTATACCAAGATCCAAGTTCACCCAAGATCTGACACAGCCACTCATGTGTCCCTCCAGCATGTACACATCCCTCTGATCCTCAGTTTCACTTCCAGGGCTGGAGATATCAGAATATATCCATGGAAGTTTTAATATGTTTCGGGCAATGCTCTCTTCTTCTTCTTTTCCTTCTTTTAGACAGGGTTTCATTTTGTTGCCAGACTAGCCACAAACTCCTCGGTTCAACTGATCTTCTGTTTCAGCCTCCCAAGTAGCTGTGGACTACAGGTGCACACCACTGTACTCTATCAAATTAAGTTACAGTTATCTTCTCTATTCAACACAGAAGGTAACTAACTTGACCCAGGTCATATAGCTAGGAAATAGCTGTGCAGAATTTGCATCCAGGCCCATGTCTTTCCAGCCTGCTGTTTTAACCACGGAACCATATTGTCTTGTGTTTGGCTGGTGCTTGGAGTTTTGCCAAAGTGCTTTCACATATACCTTTTCATTTGCACTCCACCTGGGGAGTGTTTATGTGATTTTGCCAAAGTTATACATCTAAATCAGTGACAGAGTTGAATCAGCGGCCTGCCATCTTCATTATATCCACTGCCTCTCTGCATGAGAAGCCCTCAGCCCTAGAATGAGCTGCCCCTCTTAGTCCTGACTTTGGTTCTAGGCAATGGTAACACAAACTAAGCCTGTGATCATATATCCTGTCCAGGTTTCTCCAGCTGAACTTGGACTAAGATGTTTTTGATCTCAGAGGACACCTGATACACACCAGGGACTCCCCTTTACAGGCCTGAGCTCTTCCATGCTGCTGTGGGTAGGAGTTAGTTGTCCTGCCAACTATGAGTGGTGATTGCTTGGCAGCCCAGCATCCTCCACAGCAGTCAGTTCCAGACTTCTAGCTTCCCTTAGACAGTCCTTTCCTGCTCTCTGCCCTGATAGCCTTGCAAGCAGTTTTCTCCTAGTACCTCTGGGTTCTTGAAATGCATGGTATTGTTGAGGTACTAGAGCTGGATGCCTGCAGTGATGCTGAGTATTGTTGGATAATTAGAACACAGGTATATTTCAAAACCTTGGCCTTACTTTGTTCTAGCCATCACATGAATTTGCCTGCTCATCCTTACCCATCTTCTGATGAGTAGGGAAACAGCTCATCATCTGGAGAGGAGAATAAGGCCTGCATAGTGCACACATCTCAGGTAAAATAAGCACAATCCCTGGAGGCTCTTTGGTGTGTCCTCAGTTATTATCTTCACCTAATGCCTGTAAACTCCATGAGACCACCAGAATGCAGTGTTGGCTAATAGAGGTCTGTTTGAAGCTTTGCTGGCAAACTGAATACCACCAGAGTCCACACAGGCGGGACAGTCCTGTCCTACTCTCTGCAGAGGTCTGGGTCTGGGATGTCTGGCCCCAGGGACAATAAAAGTTGTTTCTCTTTTCTGTCAGCACGAGGCTTGGAACAAGTGACGAGAAATCAGGAAGTTGGCGACAGCCACAGTCAAGTACACCCATCAGGCCCCCTCCCACACAATACCACACAACTCCCCTCCCTATTCCCAAAAGGCTGAAGCATTCAGGGCAAGGACAACCAGGTAGGACTCTGAAGGTCCCCCACCAGCAAGTCTGCGACGCTTGCCCCTTCTGCTAAGGCATGACTTGGCCACGGGAGGAGGAAACCTTTCTGAAAGACTTTACATACTGGAGCACAGAGGGTGGCCCAAATCTGGGGTGGAACGAAAAGGAGGGGGCATGGTAGGTGAAGGGGGAAATGGTATAGAGTTCTAGTGGGAGGGCTCTGACTGGTCCCCCTCCCACCCTCCAAGTTCCAGAGGTCTGGGTGTCCCATTCATCCTTAGCGCCTTAGTGGAGGGAGTACCACCGAGGTAGAAACTACCGGCCACCGTGACAAGCTCAGGGCGAACGCAGGAGGGACCAGTCTAGCCCAGCCCCTTCATTTTACTCTGTGGGGTGGTTGAGAGGAAGAGGAGAAGGCGGGCAGGCCGGGTGGTGCGGAGCAAGGACTTGGCAGAAGCGAGCCTCACAGCTGAGAAGCCCCAAGGAGCCGGAAAATTCTGGCTCCCCAGGCCGGGGACAGGGTCGCGGGCTCCTTCTGCGGCTTACCTGTCGCGCCGGGGCAGAGCGAGCCGCCTGGCCGCCGCGCCGCTCCAGGGTTTCCCGACGGGGCGTCCGGGAGGGCGGGGCCGGGGCGTTCCTCCTCCGCTGCCCCGGCGCCCCGCCCCTCCCTCCCGGGCCAGGTGCCGCCCGCCTCGCCCCGCGCCGGGAGCGCCCCGCTGCCAGTGGAGCCGCTCCGCGGCTTCTGCAGATGATCTCAGCCCACCCCGGGGACTGTCTCCGCCGCCAGGCTCTCTGCTGCAAAACAGACTGGAGGGTCCTAGTCACCCCAAAGCCCAAAGTCATTAGCAGAGCAGCGGGCGGCGAGTGCATAGAGTCGCAGCGTGCCTGGAGTCCGCTGGTTGACAGCGCGGCTGGAGGGCTCAGTCCTGTGGCTTGGCGCCCAGTGTAAAAGCGGCCTAGCAGGGGGGAGCCCCGAGGCTAGGTCCTAGGTTTGATCTCATTTGCTGGGTGTCCTTAAGCAAATGAATCCTCTCCTCTATCCAGCGAGAGTTGGTTATTAACCATGCGCTGCGGATTGTGCTAAGGGTTCCAAGAGTCAGTTTCAGCAGGTATCTACTTACTGTCCAAACTGTACATGGGAGGTGGCTAATCACACAACTAGTTTTCTCTAAGTATGGTCCCTTGACCGGGAGCCTCAGCACCACCTGAGAACTTTTTAGAAATGTAGATTTTAGGGTCCCTCTTTGAACCTAAATCTGAAGCTCCGGATGAGGTCCATCAATTTGTTTTAAAAATCCTCCCGGTGATTCTGCACTCTCAACTTTAAGAATCAATAGTGGCAGGGCTGGAATATTCTAATTCCAAGTAAATTCAGGCTGGGGGTTATAGCTTAGTGGAAGAGCACTTGCTTGAGGACCTGGGTTTGATGGGGGAGAGGGGGAAATAGCGCGCGCGAACACACACACACACATACACACACACACACACACACACACACACACACACACACACGCCAGGTAAATCAATTCCTAAACCTGTGTTCTGAATCACCCCACCAGGACTGCAAGGCTGCTCATAGGTCCTCTCCAGTTCTGAGATATTCTGGATGTAATCTTTTAGGCTCCTTAGTAATAGAGGAGTAGCATGGATGACTCCAAATAGCTGATAATTTGGATACTTGGATTACAATCTTGGTTTTTTTGTTTCTATTATGTTATTGGTATTTTTATTTACTTACTTATTTTTTGAGAGGGGGAGAGAGAGAGAGAATCTATTTTTGCATCTGACCTTTGTTTCTCTGACACTTAGCTGTGTATGTGGTGCTGGGTTTCAAACCTGGTTCCTCTCTGTTCCTGCCAGGCAAGCCCTCCAACTGCTGAGCCACTGTGTCAGCCTCCTGGGGTTTTTTTTTTTTTGTTTGTTTGTTTTAGTTTTTGCTTTTTTAAGAGAGAGAGAGAATCAATTTTATTTAGTTTTTCATGTGGCCCTCATCACTCAGACACTTCTTGCATACGTGGTGCTGGGGTTTGAACTCCTGTACATGCCAGTTAACCGCTGAGTCATGATTCCAGTCCCTCAATCTTTTTATATTTAAATGAATTTTTAAGTTCCCAAGACTAGGCAGTAAGGGCATGGGAGGTAGATCTAGCAAGAAGACTGTACTATAGGAAATTGAAGGGATTGGAGAATCCACTTGAGGATTAACAGTTGAATGAAAAAAGTAATCTTATTTTCTAATCTGGAGCCTCATAGTAGAATTGAGTTATTCAGGGGCCAAAGGTACTCTATAATGGAGTTTGGAGAGAAGGCCAGCAGAGCTGGGGGTAAGAAAAGCTTGCCCAGCTACACTAGATCAGAGGAAAGCGGAAAGATGACATTCCCACAGGAGTGGAAAGAGAGGAGGTATCACTCACTATTGGTAGGTTCACCCATCTCCCCTAACTCTAAACAGTTAAGGAAGCTGTTCCCCCTCCCACTACTCCCTTCCTTTCACACTGGAGTCTGGGAGTGGGGATTTAAGTTTTTAAAGAGGTATTTTCCACAAATTTTCCTCAATCATTTCTTTTAGCTCCTTTCAGACCCTTGGGGCTCATTCTAACTCGCTTCCCCAGCTGCCACCATCTTTTCTTTTCTTCTTTTTTTTTTTACTGGGATTTAACCCAGGGATGCTTTGCCACTGAGTCCCAGCCCCAGGTCTTTTTATTTTTTATTTTTTTATTTTGAGAAAGGGTCTTATTAAGTTGCTTAGGGCTTCACTAACTTGCTGAGGCTGGCCTTGAATTTGCAATCCTCTTGCCTCAGCCTCCAGAGTTGCTGGGATTATAGGCGTGTGCCATCTTGCCAGCAGCTGCCACCATTCTTTTTAGTTGCCTTACTCAACTGCTCTCTTTCTCAGGATAAGGATGTTTCCTGTTGAAGACTAAGAGATGCTGCCCCTCAGTTTTCTCTTCTTGGTAGTCGAATATTCCTGATAGGGGCTGGAGTGGTGGCTCAGCAGTTATGGTGCTTGCCTGGCATGTGCAAGTACACAGGTTCGAACCCCAGCACCCATGTTCACAACTAAGTGTCGGAGCAACGAAAGCAATGTGAAAAACTCAATAAAAATTGATTCTTTCTGTCTCTCCCTCTCTCTCACTGTCCTTCTCTCTCTCTCTCTCTCTTTTAAATGTTCCCAATATAGGTTTGACCTATCATCTTTACTTCATTCATTTTATTCTGCTCTGTGACTCTCTTGGATTGTGTGATCCTAAGCCAGGACCCAACCTGACCTGAGGTGAGTAATCTCAGGTCTTTCTTAAGGCAGGTTCATGACTACTGACACCAGCCTGGAGCTTGTGAGAGACCGTGCCTACCCTGCAAAGAAGCAGCATCAGTCTCAGTGTGTACTTCATATTCTAGAAGCAAATTACTCATCCCATCTTACTTCAGCTGACTCTGATTTTAAATGTGACTTTGAGTCCTCAGAATGATTAGCTGTCAGATTTGGAGGCCTATGCAGTAGAGCCACCCCTAATGTGTCATACACTGAGCTGTTCTCTGCTAGCAGGAAGGACAATCTTGGCTCTTTCCCCTCTGCTCCAAGAAGGTGATGAGCCACTACAGAATGGTGACTGCCACCTCAACCTCCACTGATGGCAGACCACTTAAATTTCTTTCTTTTTTTTTTTTCTTTTTCTTTTGTGGTATTGGGAGTTGAACTTAGTAGTGTTCTGCCACTGAGCTATATCCCCAGCTCTATTTATTTATCTATCTATCTATTTTATTTTATCTCACTAAATTTTCAAGGCTGGGCTTGAATTTATGATGCTCCTGCCTCAGCCTCCAGAGTAGCTGGGATTGCAGGCATGTACCACCATTCCCAGTTAAAAATGGCTTTCTTTAAATGACAAAATTGTATATGCATGTGGTGAAAAGAAAGGGAAGAAGAAGGGGGGAAAAAAAGAAAAAAGTCAGACAATATGAAAAGGTTTGAAATGAAAGCTACATTTCCTTCCTCCCAGGACCTGCATGCCTCTCTCCAGAAATCATCTAGGCATGTTCATCACTGAAGCTCTTGCCATCATTAGGCGCTTCGGCAGGACATGCCTGGATTCCCTTAGCTTCAGAGACCTAAAATAATCCCTTCCCAGGAATGTGAATTTCATTTTTTCCCTTACAATCTTGTTTTTACTTCTTGGCCATTTTAGATTCAGTTTTGGGGTGTTCTGAATTTCATTTTTCACATCAGTGTGCTTCAGGGGGTTTCCCCACCATAGGGCAGGAAACAGATCTGTTGAAGCAAGAAGAGGGCAGCTCTGTGAGGCTGGTGATATCAGTTCTGGCATTTATCAGTTGTCTTTCTGCATTCAATCGCTGGTGAGGAAACACCCACCTCTGGGTGTTATCCGTGGTCAATCAGGGGGTCACTGATAAATGTAAAAAGGGTTATGAGGTGGCAGTGTCATGACCAGAATGAGTTAAATGAGACATTTGCCTTAGATGCAAAATGGAAAGGGGCACCAATATAGTAATCAAGATAAATAATATTTCAATGCAATGTTCTAAAAACATCAAAATTAATACAAAAATCTACGATGAAAAAGGTAAAAAAAATTTTAGAGAGAGGGACAGTGAAAGATAGAGAAAGAGAGAAGCAATTTTTATTTAGTTTTTCATGTGACCTTCATTCCTCCGACACCTTGCTGTGTACGTGGTGCTGGGGTTTGAACTCGTGTACTCACACATGCAAAGCAATCTCCGTAACCACCTCTCTAGCCACCTCTCTAGCCTCTCTAGCCACCTCTCTAGCCTCTCTAGCCATCTCTCTAGCCCCAAAAGGTCAAAAATTTAACATAAGGAATTGTGAGTGGCTTAGGAACATGGCTCAGTGATAGAGCACTTGCCTCGCATGCGCAAGGCCCTGGGTTCTATCCCCAGCACACGCTCACACAAAAATTGTGGGCTGGGGAGGCACCTTAGTGGTAGGGTATGTGTTTAACATGCTAACTCCTAGAGGTGAACAGGAGGAGAGGTAGCTGGAGTGGTCTGTCCAAAAGGCACTTTGTAGCTGGGATGTAGCTATGATAGTTAATTAATTTTGTATATCACCTTGACTAGGCAATCGGTACCCAGTTGTTTGGTCAAACACTACCATAGATTTTGCTATGAAGGTATTTGTAGATGTGATTAACATTTTTTTTTAAGAGAGAGAGAGAGAGGGACAGTGAGAGAGAGAGAATAGATTTTAATTAGTTGTTCATCTGGTTTTCATTGCTCCAACACTTAGCTGTGTATGTGGTGCTGGGGTTCGAACCCAGGTTCTAATGCATGCCAGGCAAGTGCTCCAACTGCTGAGCTATGGCTCCAGCAACCCCCCACCCCCACTGCCAATGTGCATGGACCTCATCTGATCAGTTGAAGTCCTTAAGGGCAAAAACAGGTTTCCTGGGGAAGGATCAATTCTGCCTTAAGGGCTGGAGTGGTGGCTCAGTGGTTACAGTGCCTGCCTGGCATGCAGAAGGACATGGGTTCAAACCCCACCACCACATACACAACAGAATGTTGGAGCAACGAAAACCATATGAAAAACTAAATGAAATTGATTCTTTCTCTCTCACTGTCCCACTCTCTTAAAAAAAAAAAAAAATCTGCTTCAAGATTGCCTGAGTTTTGAGCCTGCTGGCCTGTCTTGAAGATTTTGCAATCAACTATATCTTTTTTTTTTTTTTTTTTTTTTTTTTTTTTTTTGTACTGAGGATTGAACTCAGAGGCACTTTACTACTGAACTACAGCTTGATCCCTTTTTGTTTTTTTTTTATTTTGAGATAGGTTCTCACTAAGTTACATAGGGCCTTGCTAAATTGCTAAGGCTGGCCTTGAACTTATGATCTTCCTGCCTCAGCCTTCTAAATTGCTGGGATTACAGGAGTGCATCACAGCATCAGCTCAACGTTAACCCTTACCTGAGTTTCTAGCCTGCTGGCCTGCCCTACAAATTTTTGAATGTGCCAGTCCTCAGGACTTTGTGAGCCAATGTCTTAAAACTACTCCTTATCTCTTTTTCTCAAAACCTGTTGGTTCTGTTTCTCTACAGTAGTCTGACTAACACAGTACTCATATATGAGATAAGACTATGGACATTGGACAAATTCTCAGAGTGGATACTGACTGCACTAAAAAATAGAGCTTGTCACAAGTTTTGGCCCAAATTTTCCAGACCTCTGTCTTGTCTGTTGCAGAAAATACTGATATTTTTATCGCTGATGAAGCCAGGCATAACAAAAACAGTATCACAAGTTAGCAACATCCCTTCTCCGGTTGGACTATGAGCTTCTCTGTTGCCTTCTACTGGAATGGGTACGGGGTATTTCCATTTTTACAAGTAATGAGTTTATAAGCACAGCAGGTTCCTATGACTGCTGAGTCTGAGCTCTTAGCCACCACTTCTTTTTTTTTTTTCAATTTTTTTCCATTTATTCACATTTCCATTTTATGATCCTTAAAAAAATATTCTCACAATCTCTCCCCAATCAGACATTTGGGAGAGAGAATCATTCATGTTAAAATGATTTCTTGGGATTTCATAGTTTAGTTGCTTTGTAGATATTATCTATATCAAGAGAATCTTGGTCAGTTTTTCTTTTATGTAACTGAAGTCTCACTGGGCACTGTGACCCATGCCCAGCTATAGGACAGTGAGGCAGGAGGATTACAAGTTCAAGACCAGCCTGGGTAACTTACTGTCCAGAGTAGACAGAGACATAGTCTAGTACACAGAGCAAGCTTCCAAAATGCAAGTCGCACAGTGAATCAACTCAGCCTGAGTCACAGCTCCTGCGTTGTACCAGATAGCAGTAAACTTGAAGCACATTAACAGCTGTAAGGCAATCCCTGGAATGTGCCCGAAATTTCCTTGGCCAGGACCCTTATTGTGCTAACCAAGTAAGACCTACCCAAAAATCCATACTAATGAGAAAACCAAAACTTAGACCTGGACCTCACAAAAAGAGAATTAAAACCAAGGCCTGCAACCAAGGAAGGGGAGACATGCTCCACAATGGAAGCATATTGACATTGGTCCTATGCCCATTGCATGCCTCCTCTCCAACCCCTCGCAACCCGTTTGACCTGCCATCAAACCCAACAGCCTGCACTCCGCCTGAAGAGTGCCTGATCTTGGCTCCCTGCAATTCGACCTCCTTGGACCTCATCTGCCCGACGACTCTGCAACTCTGCGTGCATTCTACTGGTAACCATGGACATCACACCACTGCTGGTGAGAGGATTATGAGTTTATTCCTGTTTACCTATTGCCTTAAGCTTATTGCATTAAGAATAGCCTATAAGTGGTGTGTAATTATTAGATTATACTATATGTGTGCCGTGACTAAGTAAGATAAGAATATAGGAGAGTGTGATTTTGTTGTGTGACATCCCTTGAGAATTGTGATATTAATACCATTGAGTGTTGTGTTAAATAAAGAATATTAAAACGGAACTTGTCTCATTGCATCTGTCACTGAACGTGCAATCTCTCAGAGAGAGTGGTCACTTGCAGGCGTAGTTATCAGTGCCGCCACTTAGGCCACACTCTCAACACTTACCCAGACCCTGTCTCAAATAAAGGGGGAAGGAGCAGACGTGGTGGCACAAGTAATCCCAGTGACTGGGAGACTGAGGTAGGATGATCACAAGATTAAGGCCAGTCCTCAACAACTTCGTGAGACCTGTCTCAAATTTTTAAAAAATTAAAAATAATAATAAAGTGGCCCTGGTTCAATCTCCAATACTCCACCCCTCACACAACTCAGAAGCCTCCTAATATCATGCAATTAATCATTTCTTTTTCTTTCTTTATTTTTTAAAGAGAGAGAGAAGGAGAGAGAAAGAATCAATTTTATTTATTTTTTCATCTGGTTTTTGTATTTTTGACACTTAGCTGTGTATGTGGTGCTGGGGTTCAAACCCAGATCCTCACATATACCAGGCAAGCGTTTTAACTAGCCACCACTCCAGTCCCATCCTATTTCTTTCTTTCTTTCTTTTTTTCCCTTGGTACCAGGAACTGAACCTAGGGGCACTTAACCACTGAACCACATCTCCAGTTCTTTTTATTTTTTATTGTGAGACAGGATCTCGCTAAGTTGCTGAGGCTGGCTTTGAACTTATGATCCTCCTTCCTCAGCCTTCTGAGCCACTGGGATTACAGGTGTGCACCACTGTGCCCAGCTATTATTCGCTTCTCCTCTCTTGGAAAACACACGGGATTTACAAACTAAGTCTGGAATCTTCTATTTTTATCATCCTAGATCATCTCCCTACAAGCTATCAAAGATGCCCAAGATGTCTATGTACCTTTTGTGAAAGAGAAACTTAATAATTGCAATGAATAAAACATCTACATTCTTGGAAGGTTTTCTTGAGAAAACTATTCCTTTTCCAAATTGTGATTTCTTATTGTTCAATATCCCTCATTAAAAAAAATGCACATTTAATTTTTGAAATGGAGTTAATTGGATCTCAATCCAATGACCATTTTGCCCAAAGAGAAGTAATAAAAGGGGTATTACTGTATTACCCCCAACAAACTATCCTCCATCTAAACCAACATACAGCTATTCTAGAAAACAGAAGAAATTCCTACCTTCTTAGACATTTGTAATCATAAATTTCATCAGAGAGGGTTGAAATTTGTTAACATTTGCATATTATTTAATATTGTTTTGTATTGAGAGTAAAGGAAAGCATTAGGATAACATACTGACAATTCTAATGTCTTTTTTTTAATGAACAGTTTTGACTGAAAAACTTCACGAATTTGAGTGTCATCCTTGCGTAGGGGCCATGCTAATCTTCTCTGTACTGGTGCTGTGTTGAACCCACAGATGCTAAATTTGAAGGTTACAATGGTCAGGTAATTGACCCTTTGGCATTTATTGGCTTGTTGATAATTTGTAGTCTAAGTCAGTGATGGTTAAGAAGAGGTCTCTGCTGGAGTCTCTGGGAAAGTTCTCTTTTGAAAGAAATACGCAAGAATAAGGCAGATCCTTAGGAGCCCCTCAGAGGACAAAACCCATACAGCAAACAGAGCGGAGTTGTGGGATAACAGAATCTCAGCTTTTTTGATATGTTGAGCTGGGGGCTTATACTGGTCATGAGATTCACCCTGCCCTGGCATCTATTATATGAGATAACTCAGTGGGTTACTTTAGAGCCAAAGGGACCCGAGGGAAAAACAGAGTACACTAGCCCAAAAGGACCTGGACCTTCTCTAAGGACACTGAGATTTTGCTTTGAGTCTTCAAAAACTAGAATTTTCTGCAGAACCTAGAAAGCAACAATGAATAATCCTACCTGGGGAGATAAAGAGCCTTGGTGCCACTAAGAATGAATCTTTTAACTCCATTGGTGGAGAAAAGTCATGTCTTATGGGTGGTTTAGCCTGCTGCCCATGTAAGAGCTTCTCTGAGACCCCCACAGGATAATCCTGGAGCTGGGGTTTGTACACTTCTTGGCTTTGGAACGAACACTGGGGACTGGGGAACATTCTGCAGGGTCCAGTTTACTTCCCGTTCTTCACAGGGTTATCCCGTGCCAGATGCTATGGGAGAAGTGTGTCTCAGTACATGGGGTTTTGGGGCCCCGATAGAACTGACCCCAACCAAAGGAGAAACTCTTGAGAATGACTGCTGGAAGTCCCTCAGTTAGGAGGCAGTTCTGTAATCATGGACAAGTTGTTTAACATGTTTTCTCTTTTTTTAAAAGAGGATATTGATATTTATCTGTTGTGAAATTTCAATGAGACAATGTATAGCACTCAGAACAGTGCTCAGAACATCATAAATATTCTCTGTTCAACAACAATAGCAGGACTGGAGCACTGGCTCAGCGGTTAAGGGGCTTGCCTGTCATGCTTAAGGACCCTGGTTCAAACCCCAGCACCACATACACAACAAAGTGTGGGAGCAATGAAATATACATGAAAAACTAAAATTAATTTGTTTTTTCTGTATCTCTCTTTCACTGTCCCTCTCTCTTTAAAAAAAAAGAACAAAAACAGTAGCACCAGCACCTGGGGCCACTCCTCGCTGCCTCCAGGAGACCCAGTGTCATTGAACTCCACTAAAGTTCTGGGTCCACTCAAACTGGAATAGAAGGCTCAGTGGAGCCAAAGTATGGATTGGTCTGTGTCTGTTAACTGCATCAGAAAGTTTTCCCTCACTCATTTTCAGTCTGGGCAGATCTCTCCACAGCTGGATGATGAGCTCAACTGAACCATGTAGTTCAGTGTGGGTTTGAGGGTAGGCAAGTATGGCCACTAGGATCCTGCCCAGGGTGCTTTCATTTTGGTTTGCTCCCAAAGCAGCTGAAAGCAGTGTGAAGTATAGAAATGAGACTAGCAAACATCCAGGTTGGTGGTTGCTGTTCCCCCGGCCTCTTGTGTCACTCAAGGAGAAGCATTCCTCACAGCTTGGCCATGTTGGCAGTCAGTGGATGGAGCAGGATATCTGCCAGGCTGCGGGACGGAATTGCAGGTCTGCTGCTTTGATACCTAGGTGCACCACACCCAGATGCAATAACAATACTTAATAAGGCAATAATTCTGTTACTCCAGCCCTGTTACCCAGGTCCAAAGTCCAAGCCATGAAATTCTTGCCTTGGGGCAGTTCCCCTTATCTGTAACTTTGCTGTTGGTAGGGTGGTTGTTGGCCCCTAAAGAGCCCTGTGTGCATTACTTAAAGGCACTCTTTGCTCTGGCAGATGCAGATCTATAACCAGGACACCTGGCTTGACAAGCTAAGCTTGTGCAGAGCACTGAGTTTCACAATCACATGTGGCAGCCATGGCTGTAGGGCCTTGGAGTTCACATTTCTGTTTAGAGCCTGCTACCGAGAATTCTGCCTTAGTTAGGGTAGATGAAGGGAAATGTGCTTCACTTAGGATGAAGCCAGACCTTAGGGAAAATTTAGGACCCTTACCACTTAGCTATGGTTGCTCTTTGTTATAACACAAGTGCAGACAGACATATATTTCAAGAGCTGAGTTGCCAGTCTTCGGAAGCGGACCTCCGACCAAATGCCGAAGAGACTGGGGAACATGAGTATGTACAAACACAGGGCCAGTCGTGTATAAAGTACCTGCTTTTTTCTTTATCTAGCATCTCTTTAAGGAACTGCCTTCCTTCCATTTTAGCCCACCTCACTTTCCAGTACCAGGATGGACCTATGACCTTTTGCCTTCAGTGATTGGTTAATTTTTAGGCATATTACCCAAGCCAGGCCACTCAGTCTTCTCTGAGACATTTCCTGGAACTAACAAAAAAGATAAACTCTGGGGTTGGGGGATTTAGCTCAGTGGCAGAGTGCTTGCATAGCACGCGCAAGGCCCCAAGTTTGGTCCTCAGCCCTAAAAAAAAAAGAAGATAAATCCTCTCCATCCCTGTCCCCACATAATCACTGATGGAATTATTAGTGGGGAAGGTGGGTGATCTTTACTATTGTATATGGAAAAGGAGTCAATCTGAACATAAACCTAACACCGAGAAAGCAGAGAAGGGGAAGAGAGTAACATCTTTTGGACTCCTGGATCCTGCTGTTTCTGAAATCATTTATTCCTAGACTCCTTCCTTCTATTTCCTTTTCTTTCTTCCTTTTTCTCCTTCTTTTCTTTCTTTTTCTTGTTTAGGTTGAAATATATTTGAGTGTAACTTTGTCACTTTCAACCCAAAAAATCTGACTGATAAATAATATGATGCACTGAATTAATTTATTGCTATAGGGGAGCTGATAAAATGGTTGTCTATGTTCACTTAAACTCAGGTCTGGCAGGGAGGAATGGAGAAATTCTAAGAAAAACTTAGAAAATGTTGCTTCTAACTCTGTATGAAGCAGAGAAAGGAAGTTAAGGATTTGAGTGTTGAGTGTTGACTTACAGTGGAGAAGTGTGAACATGTTGGATTGCGAAGGTGGACCACCTATCTTTCTGGGCTTTATCCTGTGAGTTGCCCTTGAACTAGGCAACTTCCAAGATGGATCTTAGATTTAGATGGGAGACCAGGGAACTAGAGGAGGTGATCCCAAAATCGAGACAAGAGGCTGGTCCAAAGGCTGACCTTCCCTAAGCCCCTCAGGGCACGCTGCACCTCAATCCTTCTGAGCACTGGTGAGATCATCACTTCTCTACTTGATGACACTAAGGGGCAGGCTTGTTGGTATTCTGTTGCTAACCATATCCTTCAAGTTCGCTCTGGGGAAATTGCATCCAAGTTCCCCAGCAAGGTCTCCCCTTGTGGTATGTAAATAGTGTTATTGTAAAGTCCCTCTGAACAGTTCTTCTTCTTCTTCTTCTTCTTCTTCTTCTTCTTCTTCTTCTTCTTCTTCTTCTTCTTCTTCTTCTTCTTCTTAAGAGAGAAGAACAGTGAGAGAGAGAGAGAGAGAGAATCAATTTTTATTCAGTTTTTCACATGGCTTTTGTTGCTCTGACACTTAGTTGTGTACATGAGTGCTGGGATTTGAACCTCTGTACTTGCCCATGCTGGGCATGCACTGTAACCACTGAGCCATGGCTCCAGACCCCACTCTGCAAACTTTTATGGCCATTTTCTTAGGGTAAACTTCTAGAAGTAGAATTTACTGGGTCAGAGGTGATAAACATTATTAAGGTTTTTTTGTTTTTTGTTTTTTAAGAGAGAGGGACAGTGAGAGAGACAGAGAAAGAGAAAAACAACTTTATTTAGTTTTTCACATGGCCTTCATCGCTCCAACACTTAGTTGTGTATGTCGTGCTGGGGTTTGAACCCGGGTCCTCGTGCTTGCCAGGCAAGCGCCGAAACTGCTGAGCCATCGCTCCGGCCCCAAGGGGTTTTTAAAAAAATTTTAAACAATATTCAAGTTTATTAAACAATAAATATTATAAAATGTTTAACTTTCATCATCTTCAAATTTGCTGCCAACTTTTGCAGATAACTGAACTTTTAAATTTGCTAACACGCACTGAATTGATTCCACTCTGGATTTTAAGGCACCAATTTCTTCTTGCGAATCTTTCTTTGCCTCCTCTAACATTTCCTGCATTTCTTCTTGAGAATGGCTAATGAAAACATCCCCAATTTGATAAGGTATCAGTAAGCATCTGCAAGCATGATGTTGTCACAGGCATCTTCTAAATTTTGGAATTGTTTCTTTTTTACTTCTATTTCTTCCTTTAGCTCTGTGATTCTATTCATATTCCTTGTAAATTTGTTTATCTTTTGCTGATCTTCAAAAGTAACATTGACATCTTCTACAGCCACCTTGTTCATGGTGGCCATCATCTTCATTATTAAGGTTCTTGATTCACATTTGAGGAAGAAATATTATCCATATCTAATCAACTGGGTGCTGTGGTGCACATCTGTAATCCTAGGTACTCAGGAGGCAGAGACAGGAGGATTTCAAGTTTGACGCCAGGCTCAGCATCTTAGCAAGACCTCATCTCAAAATAAAAATAAAAATAGAAAAGGCTGGGATATAGCTCAGTTATAAAGTACTTCATTGTTCAATCCCTAGTATCAACAAACAAATAAACAAGTAAATAAAATAAAAAAGAAATATCTATTTCTGGAACACAGATATGAAAAGTTCCAGCTCTTGTCAACTAGAAGAAGATTGCCAAATAATGAATATAAGAGCTGACCTATTTTTCAGAAAAACAGAGCCACATCACAATATCTACAATAAATTAAATTAGGACCATGAAATCTGGTGTGAGTGCAGCAGATCATGCGGCATTAAGCAAATTGGATTGTCTGGTTCCCTGGAGACACACAGGACAGAAAGCACTAGAAAGATGATGTCATGGAGTTATCAGGATGCCTCCTTGAGAGAATCCCCAGAATAGGAAGTGGTGGTGACAGTGGTGATGGCAGCAGCTACGGCAACTATAGTTGCATTTGTTTCTGAATAAATGGAATTTGGTCCAGAGAAAGGCGAAAAACTCTCATTTCTCTCTCAGAGAGTTCTTTGTCTAATGAGAGAGATTACTGACTATATATAAAATTGTCCCAAGGGAAAGATTTGGGCCCAGTATAAAAAAGGACATTCTAATAGTCTATCCATAGTTGGAAAGGTCCGGGCTGGAGCTGTGGCTCAGCAGTAGAATGCTTGAGAGGCTTGCTCAAGGACCTGGGTTTGATCCCTAGCATCGCATGTGCAACTAAATGGAGGAAAAAACAAAAACCATATTGCACAGTTGGAAAGGTTAATAACGCATTTGAAAGATATTGGGGTGGTGTAGTGCTAGGTACTAGGGAGTCATACATGAAGGACATGGTTCTCATCTCTAAGGGAGCTTCTATTTCTCTGGACAGTCCCTAGATTGTAGTAAGATCTGTGACAGGAGTGTATGTGTGAGACCCAGCAATGAAACTAATAAGAAGTGTTTAGCTTCATTTGCTGTTTTAGGAGGATTTAGAAGAGGTGACATGAGCTGGTTCATCAAGAATGAGTTAGAAGTTCGCCAGGGAGAGGCACAGGTAAAGAGCATGCATGTGACATCAGGGGTCCCCACAATTTGGGGTATAAATAACGTACTCCTACAAGTCCCCAGAATTTAGTGCTCCAGGCCACACATGGAATGATATCAGTCTAGTCTGTGGCCCTTGAGGTTCCACTAGGATCCCTGGGGTTACAAACGTAGAGGGGAGTAAGTTAGTCCAGCTTGGTTCTGGGGCTTATTGTAGCAGAAGGTTACAGTTATGAGGAGGCGCCAGCCTAGGTCAGACTGCCCTTGGAGCGGAAACTGGGCAAAGCTCAAGGTCTGGGAAAGGAAATGGCCCTTAATTTCCGAACTTCTATTATGAAATTTTTCAGAGAGAGAAGATAAAAAATCAGAATATTTTGTCCTCACATCTTGTCATATCTGCTTTATTTCTTTAAGTATCTATCTAGGTGTATCTATTTCTATATATTGCTGTGCCAATCAGAGGTAGGGTGTATACACTATGATACTTACCCACACATTGCAATATGTATCTCCTAGGACTAGGAATCATCATATAGGGGCCACTCCAAGTGGGTGGCTCAGTGGTTGAAGAGCTTGCCTGGTATGTATAAGGACCCAGGTTTGAACCCCAAGCACCACATTTACAACCACGTGTCAGAGAAACAAAGGCCAAATGAAAAACTAAATAAAGTTGATTCTCTGTAAAAATATAAATATATAGCCTCAGTTGCATTATCATGTACCCAAATTAATGTTGATTACTGTATTTTTAAACTCTTCATTCCATTGCTGGAGATTCTCTTAAGTGGTCTAGAGTCACAGGGATGTAAGTGGCTGCTGGGAACAGGAATCCCATCCTCATCACACCCATGTCAGAACAAAGGAGGATATCAAAATGGCTGCAAGTATTTGAAGGGATATCAAGTGGAAGACTCAGTGAATGTTCCCTTTGGAGCCAGAGGAAAGCATTTGGAAATAGAGAGAAAAATTCAAGGAGGCAAATTGAACCTGGATTGAGCCTGCTAGTCCCAAGCAGTGGTGAATTTTCTGTCACTGGAGATATCCAGGGAAAATTGAATGGCCCCTTCTCTGGGAGGTTGTGGAGAGATCTTATGTTGGATAGAAAATTAATCTATAGGACTTTTAAGTCCTTTCCAACAATTATTGGAGGACAGGGACAAGAAGTTCTGGAGAGACTCCCCAACTGATCTATAGGTTATAATCTAGCTATAACGATTTTAGTCCACTTTGCTACCCCAAATAAAGTGACTGTTCCTATGTGAGTTTCAAGGCTGGATTTTTTTCTCTGCAATTCATTGACTGACCATCTTGTAGCCCTGGTTATTTTTGGTCCATCTGGCAAATGTTCTTTCTTATACTTTCTATTGGCTTGCAGAAAGACTCAGAGAATCTGCCTTCTTTAAAGAGGAGGCTGGCCTTTTCAGTTTGGCAAAAGATTAGAGATTAAAAAAAAGATAAACAAGTAAAATAAATTCACATTCTCTATTTCCTTCTGCTCCAGCCTAGAGGTCTGAATCAGTTTTTTTCCCCCAAAAGATTGAGGGACAGTGAGAGAGAGGAGAGAGACAGAGAGAAACAATTTTTATTTAGTTTTTCATGTGGCTTTCGTTGCTCTGACACTTCAGTGTGTACATGGTGCTGGGGTTTGAACCTGCATCTTCACACATGCCAGTTAAGTGCATGGTTCCATTCCTCCCCACTTTTATTAACTGTAAAATGAAAGGCCTCAAGGGATGTATCACTGGACTTAACAGTAGCTTGTATGGAATTTATAGCTATGTTGATAATGTGCTTCTTGGAACTTCATGGAGTTTGTTTGGTAAATTAATAAATATCACCGATGAACTTCCCAAAGTGGAAATCATGAAATTCTTTTCTGATAGGGTAAGAAAGGAGAAACCCTGGGCTTTTGCTTGATGGTGGTGGTGGTGGGTGGGTCAGTTCTAAAGGAGGGCCACATTTTCACTGTTCAAGTGAAACCAGTTTAATTTTATGCAGGAAATGTCTGAATAGAATTATATTTATAGGAAGCCATACAATGAGGTGTATGGCTCTCCTGTTAATTGGCCAAGACAAGTCCCTATATGTAGCCATTATTTCAGCTTCCTACTCTAGAAAAGCTTTGTGTATATTTACAAGCCCATTTAAGACAAATGAGATAATGGTAAGTTTTTTAAAAGTTGAGTACATAAAATTATACAAATGTGAAGTATGAACTTGCTGCCACCTAAAGGATACCCTAGGCCTACTGGCTTCCTGTTTGGTGTAACAATCTTGGGAGGTCTTATCTGTAAGTAGATAAGATGTGGAATGAAACTATTTTAAACAGATTTGATTTCTAAGAATGGTTTGGTAAGAAACAGATTAGATAAATGTATTTATTGTAATACAAATGTGTTCAGATCTGGTGTCAAGGACTTGGCAAGTGGTCCTTGGCAAACACCTGTTTCTTTCAAATTCCTGAATGGCTTCCCATCTGGCTCTGCAGTCCCACAGCTCCTTTCCTCTAAGGCCTATTCTTGACTTGCACACAGCAGTTTCTTATAGCATGCTTTTCTGTTTTGTCCTGCTCTCTCTGGAGGTTCTTTCCCCATCTCTGCTTCCATCTAAACATCTTAACTGTGACCATAAAGCAGGCAGGAGCTAGGCTTTCATCATTTCGCTTGTCTTCTGTCCCAGAGCCTCAGCAAGTGTGAATGAGTGCAGTGTATAGCCCGAAGCTCTGTGGGTGATGCTGGTGGTGGTGAACGCAGAGGGAGTGATTTTCACAGGCAGAAGCTCAGCTCTCAGTTTTTGTAGCCGCTTCATATTCTTTCTTGTGATGTGCAGTGTTCCAGGCTGGCAGCATGCTGTGAACAAAGAAAACTGTATTCTATAGTCTCTTCAGATAAGCTGTGACTTGGCAAGGGCTGAAAGCAAATCATGCACCTGCATAACCTTTACAGCAGGACAGAATTGTGTCCCTCCCTTTCACAGGAAATGCTCCCAGAGGACAGCACAAACAAACGCTAATTAAGTCTTTCCCTGAATGCCCTTGTCTTTTCCTCCAACCTTTTCTTGGGCTTAGATGTGTAATTAAGAGGAAGTGCAGAAACAAAATCAGGTATAAGATTCAGGGGTGGGATGTGGGTGGGGTTCTGGAGCTGTAGCTCAAAGGCAGAGCGCTTGTCTACCCAGGGTGAGGCCCTGGG
>PVKS010004475.1:78553-92973 GCA_004027875.1 Aplodontia rufa | reverse complement strand
ATGCTATATATATTTATATACATACCTATGCATATATATATATTTATATACATATATACACCAGGAATTGAACCCCAGGGGTGCTTAACCACTGAGCCACATCCCCAGCCCTTTTTATGTTTTATTTTGAGACAGGGTCTTGCAAAGTTGCTCAAGGCCTCAAGAAGTTGCTAAAGCTGGCTTTGAACCTGTGATTCTCCTGCCTCAGCCTCCTGAGTTGCTGGAATTACAGGTGTGCATCAACCATGCCTGGCAGGAAAAACATAAATATATTTTTACATGTTTTACAAACACTGGCCAACTGGGAGAACAGTGTGATCTCTATGGAAAAAGAAGTCATATGCAGTGATTGCTCTGATCACCGCTGCTTTCTAACTGGAGGGACTTCCTGAAATCCAGCTCATGGCAGAGGTTCCCAGGAAGAGCAAGGCATTGCCAATGAGCTGGAGAGAAATGCAGGAGGCCGAGAGAGAAAAACAGATAGTGACAGAAAGAATGGGGCTCAGGAAAGCAAATGTTAGCTAGCATTGGTGCAGCTGAGTTCCTGAGAAGAGGGAGCTATTCAGAGAAACTGCTCCAAAAATCTACACAAAGTTCCTGTAAGTCTTTGGCTGAACTTCAGCTTTTATGTGCAAAGAGTAAAGCTTCATACAATCGGATAAAAAACAGGCATTGGGAAAAGAGCGACTGTTTCTGGAACCGCCAAGTGGGAGAGACTTTCATTCTGACTGATCAGTATTTAGAACCTGTTGGAGTATTCTATGGAGATCCATGAAGGTCATACGTAGGAGTACACCCAACTCTATATAATGAAGAAACAGGGTATAGGAGTAATAAAGGAGTAACAGGATGAAGTAAGAAGAGGAGTAAAGGAGTGATAAGACAAAATGGTAATCAAGTACATAGGGGAGTTTATAAAACTTCTGGAATAAACATATAGAAAAATCTGCAGACTCGGGGTAGACAAAGATTTTATAGGACATGAAATGAATGAACCATAAAACAAAAAAAAAGTGTATTAGTAGGATTTCATCCAAATTTTAAAATTCTGCTTTTCAAAACAACTGTGAAGAAAACCAAACAGAAAAATATTCAGCAAATCCAAGAAACAGAGAGGATAGACAGCTACACAGACAGGCGATCTTCAAATGATTAAGCATATATATCTACACATATGCATGTGTATAGAAATAGGATAAGTTGCTTCTTCTCCTCCCCAAGCCCCTGTTTTTTCATCCGTGAGATGTAGATAATATGACCCTCTCGAACAGTTATCATGAAATTGCGTTGACATAATGCCTGCAAAGCACATAGTACAGTTCTTACATGAGAGTACTACTACCTATTAATCATTAGGATTTTGAATATTATTATTGTTAATTTAATTGTAGCAAAATTTCAGAAGGAATGCATTTATTAATGAGCATATATATCAAGTGTATTTATTGAGCCAACATAATACTTGATCTTATAAAGATGGAAATAATTAGATGCTTAATCAATCACTCAGAGTATTAATGTCATTTGTTGTCCCACTGAAATTACAACTAATGCAGGAGGATCACAGATTTTGATTTTCAGTTATTCCAGAATTGCTTAGGAGCTCAGTGTAGCAAAACAGAGCTCTTGGTCGCAGCATCCCAGTGGCAGAGCTGTCTCTGCCTGTGGTTAGCATTGGCAGAGTCTCACTAGGCACCTTCAGATCACTGTGTAAGTTACTGGATTCGCTGGCACTTAGGTAAAGGGACTAGAGAAGTCTTGTCTAAGGCAATGCTTCTTTTTTTTTCTTTTTTGAAGAGAAAGAGGACAGTGAGAGAAAGAGAGAAAGAGAGAATCAACTTTTATTTCATTTTTCATGTGGCTTTCATTACGCTGAGACGTCATCGTGTACATGGTGAGGTTTGAACCCGCGTCCTAGCACATGCCAGGCAAGCGCTGTAACCGCTGAGCCACCGCTCCAGCCCCTAAAGCAATGTTTCTTAAGTGTGGGAGTCTAGGGATTCATAGACTCTTCACGAGTTCTCTTAACTACTCAAAACTGTAGGCAAAGCTGGGGCAAATGTTCATGATCATATTCAGAGGAAGTGGTTATAAACCAGACCTTTGGAAAAGCCCATGCATCCAGGAGAGATGGCAAAAGAAAATAAGGTTTGAGAGGCAAACACAGGGCAGTCTTGTAGATTCTCCAGAAAATATCCTGTAGAACATCTCAAACACATTCTTATACGTTTTCATATTAAGGAATTAGTTTCACTTGCTATAGCGAAGCATTTGGAAAGGCCCCGTGATGTCAGCCACACCAGACCAGCCCACGTGACTGAGGGCTCCCTAGAAGGGTCACCCCAGTTGAAAAGCACCGCAGAGAACACACTGATGGGAAGTGAAGTCCACTCTTGGCCTTTGGGTTTGTCACAAGATATTTTCCCCATGGCTAAAGTGGCCTGATGCCGGTACCCTCTGGGGATGACTAGCTGAGGAGATAGGAATTCACTTCTACTGCTGGCTACCAGCAAAGGTGGGATTTCTTGGAAGTCCTGACATGAGGCACTTGATTATCTGCTAGTTTATGTCATTAATTGACCATTTTTGAAACCAAGAGTATAGTGTCCTACAAATTCATGAGTTCAGCTCTCAAACAGGTCTGCTAACGGGTCTTCTCCTCAGTGTGGGGAGCACTTTGAACAGTGCCCTGGCATGCCCCAGTCCCTTGTGCTCCTATGAAAGTGAATGATGTCATGGGCTCTTGCATCTTCAAATGGTTTCTCTTCCACCCTTTGCAGTAATTGAGCTTATCAAGACCTCCAATAGATTTGACACTTCCTGTCCACGCAGCACAACAACACAGCAGGACCCATAAAGTTGACCAGTGCAACAGTCTAGCATACATCCAGGTGATCCGTATCCCTTCAGATGTTTTCCTACTTGATGAAGGAAAATCAATTAAGGGAGGGACATGACTATAATTATTTGCTGTTTTCCATCTCAGGCAAATTCAAACTGTTTCTAATTATCCCTCTGAAGAAGAATGGGGGAAAAAAGAATGAAATAAGGCAATGGTCACATGCCATGTACTTGAGGCCATGTTAATCTGCTCGGATGAGGACACCATATTTGACACACAGCTGCAATAGGGGCTACTATATGATTCATCCACATTGGGGAGGGTGCAGATTTGTGAACTGAATGGAGATGTGAAGAGGATTTTTTTATTCATTTTTGTATATACAAGGTATTTAGAGGTAGTATTAATTTTGTTTCCCCCTGAAATACAGGGTTATTATTTTTTGTTTACATATATTAAAATTCATTGTTTTGATGGATAGTTCTGAGTCTTTACACTTCCTCCAGATGGGATACAGAACAATCCCAACACTCCAAACAATTCCCTTGTGCTTCCTCTTTGATTCCACTCCCCATCCCACACACAAAGCATGCACACATTCTTGCACACAAATGTATACACACACACATCCAATGCCTGAGCCCTTTGAGTCAGGAGTATGGACGTAGGATATCTGGTTCCACTGTGGAGTCTCTCACAGGATGCAGCAGGCCGTGGAGCGGTGAGTAGGATGCAGTCAGTGTGGCCTGGGGCTCACCTGGGTGCTGGTCTGTGCCTGTTCTTAGCTCCTTGCAAGCATCTCCAACATAGCAGTTTGCTTCACATGAGCTGAGCAGACAATTAAGAAAGTCCGCTGAAAAGATGGAATCACAGTGTGCTGTAAGATAATCAAGGCAGGAACATTCCATCATCTTTTTCACATTCTATTATTTAGAATTAAACCACTAGGCTCAGTTCACACTTGAGGAGAGAGGATTACCCAAGGGTGAATATAAAAAGAGAAGACTCCTTTTGGGCCATCTTAGATATCTACCTATCACAAGTAAATATTCATGAAAAGTGGGATACTTCTGCAGATCCAAGGAGATCTGGGGATACAAGAATTTTGACCTCCCCATGCCTTAGACCAGATAGAACTAACCCAAGTTTTAGGGTCTCAGGTTTTAAAAGAACTACTCCCCACCCTCAACATCTAAAACGGTTTTTAAAAAGTGTTTCATTAAGCATTTGCCGATTGCCCATCACCATTCTTCCTGACCACTTGGTTCCCATACGTTTCCTAACCCCGGCTCTCACAGGTCATGTTCCCTGGGAAATAGACACTGAGATTCTGAGTTCAGCATTCTGCAAGTTCACCAGCAAGAAAAGCAAGACAGGGGAGAGAGAATAGTTTAACTGTGTTGCAATGTAAGAGATGCCTCAACCAGCCCATTGGGAACTTAGAGTGACTCCCAGCCTCTCTCCACAAACCCTCCAGAGGAGAGAGCATTATGGAGATGAAAGAAACGGAAGGACATGAAGTTGAAGTTGTACAATGTGTGTCACGAATTCTACCTTGGACAATATGGTCCAAACGTTAATGACAAAAGCAATGAAATAAAATTTTCTTGGATCCAATTTTCTCTCCCTGACTGGCTAGTTGTAGAACTCAGAAAAATTCCCAAAGCTTTTTTTTACAATTCTATTTTTTCCATCAAGAAAATAACAATAATGTTGTCCCCTTAAGACTCATATGATAATTATGCATGAGAATTATGTATGGTCATCCATATCAAGAATAGGAGCTCACTATATAGTGGATGTCTGATACTTGGTAACTATTATTCTCAGTACCACTGGGCCAAGGAAGAGGATCTAAAGTAATGAGAAACAATTTTTGCAATTCATGAAGGAAAATTAAACTTGTATATAAAATAATTAAATGACAATAAAGGTGAGTCGCCACAAGTTTCGGTGATATAAAACCAAAAGGTCGGAGTAAATCAAGTGGTCAGGATTTTTGAAAAGTGACACTTGGTCATGTCAATTAAAAAATAAATAGGAAACTGGGGTTCTTTCAACACAAACTATAGGTCATTCAACAAAATTTCACCCCAGAAGATCACAGATAGTTGATACTGTTAATTACATCTAATTTATGTTTCAGTTACTATTATAAGTAGTTTTATATAATATCTTACAAGAGACAAGAATGGGGTTGGAGGTATAGTGACTTGATAAAAATGAGTATCATCTACAAAATAACTTCTAACTTGATGAGATTTCTCTGTGACTTTGGTCACCCACCGTTCATGAAGAGCTGGAACTCAAATAGTAAATGAAGCAGAGAAAAAGCCATGTACTGATTTCATTTCTACATATGCTCAAAAGTTAGTAGAAGAGGGAAAAAAAAAATAAAAGGAATGACAGCCCTCTAACGGCGAGCCAGACCGCTCAGCGTTGCTCTACAGAGCAGCAGCCATAGCCCAGAATGAGCAGGCTGCCACACAAAAATCCAATAATTCCTGGGCATGGAAAAAATGCTGTGAAAATCTCTTAAAGGGGAAAATGCGTACTCTGCCATTGAAGATGGAAACAAAACATAAATAGATTCAGAAGGATGGTATTTTGATTGCCAAAGTTTAGGACATATGGAAAATAAGGAAATGAGATGAAACAAGAACTGAATCGAATTATCGTTTTTAATTTACCCATATACAGAAATCAGATGCTGGTGGACTCCCAGAGAAAGTTCAGATTCCCACAAACGATTCAGAGCTGGGTTTTAAGCAGCAGCAGATAAAAAAAGGAGCCATGTAGCTATTTTGGTGTTCACGGCTAAGGGATGCTTCGGGGCTATAAAGCAGCCCAGTTCTTCAACCACTTGAAAATAAATAATAGAAAATATCTTTACCAACTTGCACAAACCTGTTGGTATTATTTCAGAATTCTCTTAATATTCCTTTATTAAAGCTTAATGTGATGCTTTTAATAGTATTAGTTATTCCTTGTTAACAGTCCCATAGACTGTGATGGCCTATGAAATCCAAAGACTTAGAATAGGTTACGTTTTCATTACAGTTAAGAAAATCACTACTTTAAGAATTGGTGAGCTTTTCCCCCTTCAAAATTCATGTATATTAAATCAAATGTATTGAGATTTGAGTTACAATAATAATACTACTCATAGGAAGATATGCAAAAGATCTTGCTGTCTTAATTATCTGTCATCTCTAAACAGATAAATACGGAAACTGACCTGGAATATACACTCCCTCACCTAGCAGAATTTAAATGAGGGTAGCTACAGAAGACAGTTCTATAAAAACCTTGAACTTAAACTATCACATGTACATGTAGAAAAGAAAATGGAAGTTTTTTCAAATGTATGGCAACTTGAAAGTGCTGAGTGCCCTTAGCTAACTTTGTAAGAAGTTGTATTAATATGATTTCAAAGGAGATTTGAGGGAGCCCACCCATTGACCCCACCTCTAGATGCTCCAGCATCCGTTGGATTTGCTCCCTTGCTAGGATATTTGCAGTCAGAGCATACTGGAATTAGGCTACTGTTCTCTCCCATCGCAAGGAATGTGAAGAAAGTGCAAGTTAATTCCACAAATCCCTGGAGAAATGCCCATATGTTTAAGGAAACATATTTAGGCACCATTCCCAAAGACATAAGAACTTTCCATGTGTGTCTTTTCTCCATGTCTCCATCCCACTCCGGTCCCTTTGGAGATGATTGAAAACACACCGTGAACTTGCTTCTGACCCTGGTACCTCTAAATTGAGGCATTACTGCTTTGAACCAGAGCCTCAGCAATGGATAAACGGATTGCCCATCTCACTGCGCATATTTGTTATGTAACATTGATCTATGGGAACCAGATGAGAAGGCAGACGGATGATCACAACAGGAGGTACTTCTTGGAAATAATGACTTCATACAGAATATGTGAAAGAAATATTGCAAACAGGACAACAAAATTTTCACTTCAGAAAGATGATGTCAATCAGCCTTAATTGGATCAAGACTCCGGTTTCTGGTGTTTCTATGAATGAACACGTCTTAGCATGAGTGGTGGACATGCTTTAAACATTGTAAAACGTTGCTTCAGAAAAGCTCAATTTTAGTCAGCTTTTTCATTGCTGCAACCGAAAGATCTGCCAACAACAATTAGAGGAGGAAAAGTTCATTTCGTGGCTCATGGTTTCAGAGGACTCAGCCCATGCCTTGGGCTCCAGGTGAGGCAGAACATCATGGTGGAAGAATAGGCCGGAGGAAAGCAGCTCAAGAAATCATTGCAGGAAGCACAGAGGGACTCACTCACCAGACACAAAATATATACCCCAAAGGCATGCCCCCAGTGACCACCTCCTCCAACCACACCCCATCTGCCATCAGCTATCAAACACTTAATCCCAATGAGGGGATCGATTCACTGAGTGGGTTAAGACTCTCATAACCCAATTATTTCACCTCTAAATCTTCTCACATTGTCTTACCATGAGCTACCGGAGGACACCCCACTTTTAAACCACAACAAACTCCTATGCCAGTTTGACACATGTAAAGGTTCAGAATATGTCCAAGTTCAGCTTTCCTAGTGGGCCATGTAACAGCCACCTTTATTATCTCATGATATCCTATCTCCTTATAAACATTGGGACATTAACTGAGGTTCAGAAGAAACGAGAAACAATATTAAAAGGTAAGATTAACTAGCAGACCAATTAATAAATGGGCCAAAGAGCTAAACAGAAACTTCTCACCAGAGGACATTGATCAAGCCAATGAATGCATGAGAAATTGCTCTAAATCCCTAGCAATCAGAGAAATGCAAATGAAAACTACATTAAGATATCACCTTATGCCAGTCAGAATGGCAAAAATGAAGAAAATAAACAATAATAGATGCTGGAAGGGCTGTGGAGAGATAGGAACACTAGCACACTGTTGGTGGAGCTGCAGACTGGTACAGTCCCTCCAGAAAGCAGAGTGGAGAATCTTCAAAAAACTAGGGATGAGCCCACCATACGATCCTGCTATTCCACTCCTGGGTATTTTTCCAGGGGATTTAGAATCAGCACATTATAGTGACACAGCAATATCTATGTTCATAGCAGCTCAATTTACTATTACTAGACTATGGAAACAACCCCAGATGTCCCTCACTGGATGAATGGATCCAAAAACTGTGGTACATATATACCATGGAGTTTTACACAGCAATTAGAAACAATGGTATTGCAGCCTTTGAAGGTAAATGGATGGCTATGGAAGAAATTATGCTTAGTAAAATTAGCTTAACCCAGAGATCCAAGGGTCGAATGTCTCCACTCATCTGTGGAGGTTGGAACTAGACCCTGGCCATTGAGAAAGGTGGTCTATTATCATGTGTTAAATCCAGATAAGGTGTAATGTTATACAGCCTAATCCTTTTTTAGAGATATTGTGGGAAGGGGAAGGGAGGGATAAGGGTGGGAAATTGGGGGGGCACTCCTGGGGGTAAATCTAGTATCCAGAAACTATACACATTTTATACTATTTTGTTAAAAATTTGTATAGTTATTCAAAAATAAAAATTAAAAAAAGGTAAGATTACTGGTTATGACTTCCAAACATCAGATCAAAAGCATCAAGACAGATCTCCAGCTGGGAAATCAATCTTTCTTTAAATATAAAATTAAAACTTTACTTCACTTGATTTATTTTTGTCACCAAACTCCCTAAGCCTTAAGGAAATTTTTCTTAAATATTTAATAGGTATCTAATTCACTTACACTGGCTTGCACATATTTTTCTCAATTCCAGCACAGGAATGGATGACTCAACAGAAGACAAATGTTTTTAATTATTTCAGGGACTGAGTCTGGTTAATAATGTAAAAGAGTGATTGAATGGAAGGCTACTTTTTTCTGCACCTATCAACTACCCATTCTCCAACTCACTTTTTATGTGCAAAAACAAGTGACATGAGGACCTCAGTCAAAACTGAACATATTTTCCCTTCCAAACACTACTACTCTGCCAAACTTAGAAGAAATGCATCTTATTCTTCTGCTATAGTCTCCAAAGCTAGCCACAAGATTACAGTTCTGAACATAGACAGAACTGATCATGTTTGTTTTCTTATTCTCTTCAAAATTGCTGTAACAGGATTGGTTGTAGTTGGAAAATCAAATAACAGTCATCACGAGAGTGTAAACAAATCAAGAAGGGAAGGAGGGTGGGGGAAAAATGATGCTGTGGATACTTTCTTTCAGGGGGTTCATGTATTCTTAGTATATGGGTTGTCTGTCTGGAAATTAAGTGGATGGCCAGGTCATCAAAAGCAAAAGCCTGAAGATTGGGAGGGTGTCAAAAAATAGATCAGGTCACAAACTGATAAAATAAGTGAGGCAAACTCTGTTAAAAGATTTAGATAAGAAAGATAAATAAATTCAACAGAGATATAAAGAGAGAGAGAAATCACAACGCCAAATTTACATGATTTTTCATTTCAGCAAACTTTTTGCCATCTTTATTCTATGAAGTGTTAAAATGAGAGTTATGGGTAGATAAATATGAAGTGTTCTCCAGAAGCCCATGTATGAGACTATGCAAGAATTTTTTAAAGCAATATGATTAGATCATGGGGAGTAGCTTAATCAATGGATTAATCCACTGGTATGGATAAATTAAGTAGTAACTGTAGATAGATAGGGTGTGGCTGGAGGGAGTAGTTCACTCAGAATATAACATTGGGGTTTGTATTTTATCCCTGGTGAGCTGAGCTCTATCTCTTTCTCCTTCTGGTTGCCACATCCTGAGCTGATTTCTGCTTGCGTTACCTTCTGTCATGATATTCTGCCTCACCTCAGGCCTAGAGCTATGGAGTTGGTCAACCATGCATTGAACCTCTGAAATTGTGACCCAAAATAAACTTTTTGTCTTCTGTATTGTTCCTGTCAGGTCTTTTAGTCACAATGACAATAAAGTTAACTAAAATAATCAGCATCATTTCTTCAACACTGAATAAATTATTTTATTCCAAAAATTTGCTCTTAGTAGTAAAATCAGTTAAGGACAACCAGTCCCTTGAGTATCACAATTGTTTTTGCTAAAATGGAAGAGATTGCCTATTTTTATTTTCATATGACTACCACAGAAACCTGCATATGGTTATGAAAGAAACAGGAATATCCAAGGTAAGTAATAAGCAAGCATTTTTAAGGAAATCCTGAGACCTTAACACTCATCATTTTCAAATTCTATTTCTCACTGTATTTGTGATTGAGTTTCAGAGATCCCATGGCTGTCCTCTATAGAATAACCATAGCAATAACCATAGCAACCGAGTTCATTTACTTTCTTTACTCCAAAGTTACATTTCATTAAAGAAAACCATCACAGAGTAAAAAGGCAACATAGAGAATGGGAGAAAACATTTACAAAGCAGATATCAGATATCCCACCAGCAGATATAGATACAATCCATTTTATGAGAAAGACAGGAAAGTGACCAAGAGATCCATAAAACATGCAGATCAAATCCACAATGAGATAATCATGTCACACCTGTCAGGATGACTTTATCAATAAAACAAAAGACCAAGTGCTGACAAGGAGGTAGAGAAAGTGTTGGTGGAAATGCAAAATGGCACAGCTGTTATGGAAATCCATATGGAGGGTCCTCAAAAAACTACAATAGCCCTACTTGATGATCCGGCAATGCCACTTCTGAAAATGTACCAAAAGAATTGAAATAAAATCTAGAAGAAATAGTAGAAAGGGTCTGTTCATTGCAGCACTATTCCCAATAGTCAAAATGCGAAATGACCTAAATACCCATCGAAGGATAAAAGGATGAAGAATAAAACATGGTATATGCATGCAACAGACTACTATTCAGTCTTAACAAAAGAAGATTCTGCAATATGTGGCAAGGTTGAACTTTGAGAACATGCTAAGTGAAATTAACGAGTTGCAGACGTACTGCACGATTCCATTTATATGATGCACTTAAAACGGTCAAATTCATACACTCAAAAATTGTAATCATGGTTTCCCAGGACTGGAGGAAGATGAAGATGGGGAGCTATTATGCAATATACATTAATTTTCAGTCACACAAAATGAACAAGATTTTGAGGTCTGCAATACAACCTGGAACCCATATCAACAGTAATGTATTTGACACCAAAAATTTATTAAGAGAGTGGATCTCATGCTAAGTGCTCTTATTACAGTAAAATAAGATTTAGATTTAATTTTGATGAAACTGAAACTGGAATATTATAGTCAGTAATTTATATCTAAAACCCCATGTAAGTAAAAAAAATTTTCGAGGGTACTATGACCAAAGGGTTTAAAGACCATTAAAACCTAGAGAAAAATGGTACAGAAGCAAGCCACTTAGAATCTACATGGAGATTCTAATCTACACTGCCTTTACAGATAGATAGCAACCAAAGGGGAAAGAGAATTGATGTACACAAACACTAATTGTTTTCTTTTTCCTGTCTCATGGTTGAACAAAATGAAGTGATTCCATGGATTCAGGAATTCACAACTGAATGAATCTTATTGCTCTTGGACAGCAGATTGCATGACCTTAGCCCTCTCCATTTCCCGAGTCTGAAGTCACGTCTCTGTTCAGATGAAGCACGAATTTGACCTATACAGCATTATGAAGTGTCCTCAGACTATCAAGAACTCAATCTTAAAACCACAGAGCATTCCAGAATAACCAAAACTTTTGCCTGTCTAGCTAAAACTTGCCCAAACATCCAGAGTTGGTGTTAGTTTTCTGATGCCATCAGGCAAAACTGTTGAGATTGATGGTTCCTCGTCACGATGGATGGTGGGCCTCATGACACCAGATGCTCTGCATTATTCATGCCCTTCTGGCTCACAAATGCCTCTTGTACTATATGTTCTGCAAAACAATCCGATAGAAATAAAGAATGGAAAGAGGTAATCAGGCTTCAAAGGAAAAAGAGAAAATGCATTGCCATGCTTTGGTAAACAAGGAAATTCTTCTGACAGCATGTGTATTTGAGTTTTTATAAAAGAATTCACCTCAATCATTGGGACTCAAGCAGGTCTTTTGATTCTTTCTATAATTTAAATATATAGTAAATTAGTAATTAGTGTTTTATAGCACTTACACTTTGTGGTACCACTGTTCACTGTTTTGATCGTTCTTATAATAGAAGTAATCTGATTCTTTTTGTGGGGTGGTACTAGAGATTGAACCCAGGGTCACTTAACCACTGAGCCACATCCCTAGCCCTTTATACTACTTTATTTTTTTAATTTTAAGACAGGGTCCTATTAAATTGCTTAGGGCCTCGCTAAGTTGCTGAGGCTGGCTTTGAACTTATGATCTTCCTGCTTCACCCTCCTGAGTTGCTGGAATCACAGGCATGTGTCACCTTACTTTGTAGATATTTGTGGTTTATAATACTAACTGAAAAATTACCTAATATCTATAGCAGGAATTCTTTCTCTCTGTCACCCTCCCACTCTTTTTACCCTTTCTTCCCATTCCAATGTGATTTTGCAAAAGTGACTTTTCATGTATTTCAGTCTTACGAGACATTATGCTCTCTGTGATGAGTTTACACTGAATAACATCTGTTCAACATTGATAACCCTAGTTAGCCCTTCATCCTACTTATCACTTGTATATAGGTAACAGTCATTAATTTCTAAGTAGATACTAGCAGTCAAGGCCCTGGAGAGTCAGAAATTTTTAAAAAATAGCACTGACCCCCCCAAGACCTTACAGTGGACCTCCTGCACCAACACATCTATTTAAGATAAGACTACAGAATGCGACTGGCTTACCCTCCTCAGCTTCAGCATTCTTAATTTCTAAATAGATAGAACTTCACAGTTTTTACAAGGGTAGGTGGAGCCACACGATGGTCTACCCTCACCCCTATACTTACACCACTTGAGTCCCTTCTACCCAAAAAGTGTTTTGCACATGGCTAAAGTTGGTGTGTACCTTGTAAGGTGTAGCGGCAAGAAGCAGTTTGGAATCAGACAGTTTTCAAACCTGATTGTGCGCCTTTGTTTTCCAAGGCTAGGCACTGACTTCAAAAGGAGCCATTGGTACTTCTTGTACCTCTGTGTCTGATTCCAAACCCGCAAGGGAACAAACCCCATTTTCTACCTGATTCTATCTAATTGCTATGGTTCAGATGTGAGGTGTCCTCCAAAAGCTCATGTGTGAGACAATACAAGAAAGCTTGGGGTAAAACAAATGTGTTATGAAAGTCTTAACCCAATTGGTGAATTAATCCCCTGATAGAGATTAACTGGGTGGTAACTAAAGGCAGGTAGGGTGTGGCTAGAGGAAGTGAGTCATTGGGGGTTTGCCATAGGACTAAATATTTTCTGTCTGGCGATAGACTCTCTCTCTCTCTCTCTCTCTCTCTCTCTCTCTCTTTCTCTCTCCTGATTGCAATGCCCTGAGCCATTTTCCTGCTTTCCTCCCCCACAGTATTCTGCCAGGACATTCTGCCTCACCCCAAGGAATGGAGCCAGCCTTCTATGGGCTGAGAACTCTGAGACCTTGAGACACAAAATAAACCTCTCCTCTAAAATCGTTCTTATCAGGTGTTTAGGTCACAGCAACAAACAGCTGACTAAAACATTGATTTTCAACCAAACAAAAAGCCGTTTCACTCTCAAGAAATATTCCATTGCTTCCAACGCCTTGACTTTTTACATACAGTCTCCCTGCCTATACCATCCTTCCATGCCTGGTACTTATCACTAAAATTCATAGCTTATTAATTCTAAATCAAATTGCCACCACATCCAATAGCTTCCTGTGCTTCTAATCTCCATACATTTTATTTAGAACATAAAAGAAGGATAAGGAAACCAATGATCACATGAACTCAACTTTTTTTTCCACAGGACAACAGCATGAGTGTAAGGTCTACGTCATTGCACACTAAAAAAAGGCTCCAACGAATAGTCTTCCATTTCAGTCATCCCTATTCTTGGCTCCAAACCAAGATGAAACTGGGAGTTTAAAAAAAAATACATTCTTGGACCACATCCCAGACCTCCAAAATCAACATGTCTAGAGTTTAGACACCAAAGTTGAAATTATTTTAAAAGATCCTGCACATATTCTTAGAGATTTCACAGCCTCAGTCACTGGACCAGCACTGGGGAGCCTCTTCTATTGGAGACAGAGTTTGGGCATACAGCCCCAGAAAGAAACAGATCTTCAAATATTGAGAAAAGAGATCAATTTTCATGTTTTAAATCTGGATAAAGTGTAATGATATACAACCTAAGGCATTTATAGAGATGTATGGGGAAGGATGGGGAGGAATAAGAGTGAGGAATTGGGGGGGGCTCTTGGGGAAAATCTAATTTTCAGATTTTTATATATATTATATTATTTCATTAGAAGCTTGTTTGATTGTTCAACAAATAAATTTCTTTCTTTTTTTTAAGAGAAAAACAACTTTATTTAGTTTTTCACATGGCCTTAGTTGCTCCAACACTTAGTTGTGTACGTGGTGCTGGGGTTTGAACCTGGGTCCTCGTGCTTGCCAGGCAAACGCCGAAACCGCTGAGCCACCA
>PVKS010004475.1:0-78453 GCA_004027875.1 Aplodontia rufa | reverse complement strand
GGAACTCTCAGAGGTATCTCGATAGAATTCAACACTATTGTATACTGGAAGTTACAGAATATTTTGATGCTGTTTGCTTCAACTGACAAGAACAATAGAGTGTGGAATAAAACAGTGCTTGTTTTAGTAGTTTGTGTTTAAAAGGGCAGGATTATTGGCATGCTAGGGCATGCCTTCAAATCTCAATTGAAACTCACCAAAATCACTATAAACAAAGTCATCCATCAGAAAAAATTTTTCAAGAAAAAGCAATGGAAACTTCAGGCATACACAGAGCCACTCTTCCAGATTACTAACACAGTGTTCATTTCAGCATCAGGGACAGCGAATCAGCCATGCCAGCACATTCTGCTCTTTAGGCATACTACGATTTTGCTTGTTTTCAGTTCCCATTATTACAAAACATTAACATTTCTTAGATGCGTTCTAACTTTTGAAGCCTTTTCTGAACCTTTCCTCAGCAGTCGCAGGCAGGTGACAGTCTCATTCACAGCTGAGTCACTGTTTTGAAAGCAAGGGTGGTCCATTTTCTTAGCAGTCCAAGACTACACCACTTATCTACATATATGTCGTGAATTTTCTCTGAAGGTATCAAGTGATAGCTGTATCTCTTCAGCTCAATAAAAAGATTGGAGGATCTGCCTAGTCATATCAGGCAGAAACAACTAAGTGGTTTTTTCTGACCTTATTTTATCCAAATCATAGTGCATACAGGTTATCAGTTTGACTTACAAAGAAATTAGTTGAAAGGACATCAGGACACTGATCGTTAATCAAATCAGCGAGCTCCAAAAATGAGAACCTGGTTTTATTGGTATAAGCTTGGGCTGCCTTTATGAAATGCCATGGATTGGGTGACTTAAAAGCAGGTATATACATTCTCAGAGTTCCAAAGGCTGGAAGACTGGGATTGGAGGGCCAGCATGGCTGGGTTCTGGTGAGGGCCGTGTTCTTGGTTTGCAGACAGCCCCCTTCTTTCTATGCCCTCATGTGGTGAAGATAGGCCAAGAGAAAGAAAACTCTTTGATATCACTTCTTATAAGATCACTAATCTCATCATAATGGTCCCACCCTTGTGATCCCATTTAACCCTAATTGCCTTCCAAAGGTCCAATCTCCTAACATCATTGCATTGAGGGTTAAAGTTTCAAAAATGAATACTGCAGTAATATAAGCATCCAGTCCATAGTGTTTGTATATGTCACCAAGGCCACTCAGTTTGAGACATGTTATTGGGCAGGAAGACCTGGGCTTCTAAGAGTAGAGAGCAAGGTGAGGATTTATATTCAGTAGCCTTAGACACATCAAGCCTGTTGCTGAGGAATGGAGACTCTGCTTGATTGACAGATCTCAAGGGCAGTGATTTATCTTATAGGGTTTTAAACATGATTCTCACTGCCTTGTCTAGCTAATGTATAGAAAAGTCAAACAGAGTGATCAGGTTAGAGAGGTAGAAAAATAGAGCTTGTCCTATCATTTTTTAAGAGAGAGGGACAGTGTGAGAGAGAGAAAGAGAGAAAGAGAGATCAATTCTATTTATTTTTTCATGTGGCCTTCGTTGCTCCAACACTTCATGGTGTACATGGTGCTAGGGTTTAAACTCACATCTTCATGTGTGCCAGACAAGCACCATAACCACTGAGCCTCTGCTCCAGCCCTTTGTCTTATCATTTTTAACAACAGGAAGAAAAGGTGGTCAGTAACCAGCTAAGAGTATCAGATGAAAGCAAAGCCCACCAAAGAACATGGTTATTAAATACCAGGAATTCAAATATAATCCTTCAACAAGTTAATAAGCTTGAACAAGAATACTTTAGTGATTAATAATTGCCCTGAAGCAATAAATGGTAACTGTACAAGACAAAGCAGACTAACACAATGGCTTCCAAAAATCTAGAAGAAATATCAGTCCTGGCCTGAACTATTTCTGTAATATCCAACAAAGGAAAGCACAGGTCCAGATGGACTCTCAGCCAATTTCTACCAGACCTTTAAAGAATGCCAGCCTTCCTTAAATTATTCCATGGAACAGAAAGGGAGAGAACACTCCCACATTCATTCCTTGAAGTCAGTATAACTCTGATATTAAAATCAGACAAAGAAACATCAAGGAAAGAAAACTATAGGCCAATATCCCTGATGAACACAGATGCAAAAATTATTTCTAAAATATTAGCAAACCACATTCAAAAACACATTATGAAGACAGAACACCGTGTTCAACTGTGTTTCATCCCAGGGATGCAAGGTTGGTTCAACATACCCGAATCAATTAAATGAAATTCACCACATAAATAGAATTAAGGACAAGAATCACATGAATATCTCAATAGATGCAGAAATGACCTTCAACAAAATCCAGCACCCATTCATGTTAAACACTCTGGTGGAACTAAGTATAGTAAGAATTTACCTTAGCATTATAAAGGCTGTATATGACAAACCCAAGGCCAGCATCATACTGAACAGAGAAAAACTGAAAGCATTTTCTTTAAAATTAGGAGCAAGACAAGGATGCCCATTCTCACCACTCCTATTCAATATAGTTCTTGAAACTTTAACTAGACTAATGCAATCAGAGAAGGAAATTAATGGGATACAAGTAAGAAAAGAAGAAAGAAATTGAAGAAAACCTTAGAAGATGGAAAGACCGCCTTTGCTCTTGTATTGGCAAAATTAATATTGTCAAAACGGACATACTACCAAAAGCATTATACAGATTCAATGGAATTCCCAATAAAATACCAATGACATTCTTCACAGAACTAGAAAAAACATTCCTAAAATTCATTTAGAAGGAAAAAGACCCAAAATAGCCAAAGCAATACTGAGCAAGAAGAGCAAGCCTGAAAGCAACACAATACTGAATCTCGATTCATACCACAGACCTGTAGTTATAAAAACAGCTTTGTATTGGCATAAAAACTGACACGAATACCAATGGAACAGAACTCAAGACACAAAGACAAGCCCACATCTATACTTGACAAAAGTGCCAAAAATATATGTTGGAGAAAAGATAACCTTTTAACAAATGGTGCTAGGAAAAACTGGTTATCCATATCCAGAAAATTCAAACGAGATCCCTCTTTCGTGCCCTGCACTAAACTCAAATTGAAGCAAGATCAAATGCTTAGGAATCAGACCAGAAGTTAACTGCAACTTATTGGCTCAGGCAATGACTTTCTTAACAAGACCCCTAAAGCTCAAGAAATTAAAAAAAAAAAGAATCAATATGTGAGATGGCTTCAAATTAAAAAGCTTCTGCACAGTAAAGGAAATTATTAAAGAGAGAACCTACAGAATGGGAGAAAATTTTTGCCAGCTACTCCTCCAATAAGAGATTGATATCCAGAATATATAAAGAACTAAAAATACTTAACACCAAAAACCCAAACAACCCAATCAATAAATGAGCAAGAAAACTAAACTTTCACTTCTCAAATGAAACATTTTTTTTCTCTAAAGAAAAAATGCAAATGGCCAAGAAATATATAAAGAGAATGTTCAACATCTTTAATCATCAGGGAAATGCAAATCAAAACTAAATTGAGATCTCATCTCACTCCAGTTAGAATGGTAATCATCATGAATATAATAATAATAATAGCTAGTGAGAATGTCGGGGAAAGAGTTGGTAGGACTGCAAATTAGCACAACCTCTTTGGAAAGCAAAATGGAGATTCTTCAAAAGACAAGTAATGAAACTACCATATGACCCAGCTATCCCACTCCTTGTTGTTTATCCTAAAGAACTAAAATCAGTATACCGTGGTGACACTGCCACATCAATGTTTGTAGCAATGTAACTCATAACTCACAATAATCCAGTTAGGGGAAAAGCCCAGGTGTCCATCAACAGATGAATGGATAAAGAAAATGTGTATACACACAATGGTGTTTTACTCAGCCATAAAGAAGAATGACATATGGCAGATGGAACTGGGGGGAACATTATGCTAAGTGAAAGTTAAGGATGGAATGTTTTCTCTAATATACAGAAGCTAGAACAAGATAAAGAAAAAAAGGAGGATGTATCCCACAAAAAATATGGGGACATCAATGGAGTAGAGGAAAGAGATAGACAGGGAGGAGGGATGGGAAAATGGCGGAAGTGCAACATGAAGTTAACAAAATTGTGTTATGTGTGTATATGAATACATTGCAGTGGACTCTACTTTTATGCACACCTCTAAAGCACCAATTAAAAACGCTCTATAAATAGCAGGAAGACCAGTAGAATAGGAGAAGGGGAATGAGGGGGGGAAGGAAGCAATTGGGAATGAAGGAGGCTAATTGTATTCCATGCATGTATGATTATGTCACAAATTAACTCTACTATTATGTATAACTAAAATGCACTCATAAAAACATTTTCAAAAATCATCACTAAATTTTTAGGGAATAGAACCACAAAACTCAAATCAGAACTCAATTTTAACATGAGAATTTTCTAAAGAAGATTCAGAATATATCTCAAATACAAACTCATATATGAAACTATGTATTTCCCATTATACACTGTATGGTTATCTGATCTCAAGACACTCTTTTTACATTTTAGTGTAGAATCCTGGGCTACAGTGCCACTTAGACATCTTGCACAGGAATAGCTATCTCAGGTGAACCCTTCCTATTAGATTTACTATTCTGGAACCCAGAATTAACCAAACAAGGAGATAACCTTCCTTAGAAGTGTTCTTTTTTAGTAAAAACATATACAGCTACTCAAAATAACAACGTTAATAGTGATAATTAAGATAAAAAATGCTAATAATTTTAATAGAAAAAATTAGAAGTAGCAATGCTGATAATTCAGAGGTAAAATGTGCCAATGGCCTATGACAGAGATGTCTGGAATTCTACTGTGCAGCTCAGTAGCTGTATGGAGGCAGACACATGCACAGGTTCTCAAATATTCTCAGGGCCCAATACTTCAAGTTGTTTCAAAGTACCTCTAGGCCAAAAGAAACACCTAACAATTCCATGCTTTGTGTAGTTAGGTCCAAATGACTCAGAAGTCATCTATGCTGTGTGTAATAAACATTGCTGTTAGTCTAGAAAATTTAACTATCTCAAGGTAACCCCAGGCATTGGCCACAGTATCCCAGAGTGTCTTGACACACAGTTTGGGAACCACAAGCATTTTATCTTGGTTTGCTCAGGCTCTGGAACCACATTTGAGTCCCAGATCCCCTGATTATTATATAAGTAACTCATGGAACTGGTATAACTTATAGTTCACCTTTTCATACTTCAGTTTCCTCACTTATAAATTGGATCTGATAACAACACTTACCTCATACAGTTGTTATTATGAAGCTTCAGTTAAGAAAGTCTATGGAAGAAAAATTCTTCTGTAGAATTTTTGTGAAATCTATGTAAAAATCTATTTAAGAAAATGTCTGTTCATTATTATTGAGCATAGTACATCATACAATATTCCCTTTCTCATGCTTCCAACAGGTCTGGTGAGCATCAGTTTTAGACAGATGCATATATGGGAGTGAGGACACACTTTCCCCTCTCCCTTTTTTTTGTAAAAAATAGAGTGTGAAGTTCTGAAGAGAGTCTTACAGAGAGATTCCTCCCAGGATAGTCCATAGGCAGAACTACATCTTCCATGTTGTTCTTCCTTAAAACAAAATCCTTGTTTTAATTAAGGCTTAGTCATGCAACTCATTGCAATTTCCAAGAAAATAATGTCTCTATATCTTTAGTGTCCAATGAAATACAAAAAGAAATGCAAGAAGTCAGCCAAGCTTTTGATTGTGGATATGAAGATTTTCCAACCCACTCAAGGGCCTGGCATTTCACTCCTGCACATTCATCAACAGGAAAAGGTAGTGAGAATGTGATAACTTCTAGAAAAGAAAATTGCTGAGAAGGGAAAACAGTAAAGGTACTGAGCTTTTATGGATCTGTGTCTGGTTCACTGCATTGATTTTGCTTTGCTGAATCACTATGTTGGTGTTTATTTGAAAGACCTGATTTTACAAGAGGATATAAGTCATGCAAATTCAAGTGTGGTTGTTGTCCAGCTCACTTCTAATACAAACACGATCTTGATAATTTTATGGTGATGTTAGCTATGTATTTCTAGCTGGAACAATCATTATGTTTTTAAGCTTTAGCAACTGGTTCACAATCCTCCTCTTGCTAGTAAAACCCCATAATGTTTCCGACAACTTCAATATCCCTATTGTCAGTCATGGTAGATTATATTATTTATTATATTATTTGTTACTATGTTTCCCTATAAGGGAAAGAGATTTTTCCTGCACTGTGGATTTTGGGGTAGTCCATGGAACTAGGTTTGTCCAATGGGATGTGAATGAATAGGAACAGTAAACTGACCCTTGAGGTATGCCCCTTCTATACCATTGACAACACTTGTGCTATCAGTTCTTCAGGGAATAATCCTACTGCTGCTTCTCTCTACTTCTCTATTCTAATCCACCCTGGAAAAAAATCCACACATGCATTTCTTTCAGTGGTGCTTATTCAAGTTACTATTGCTATATAACAACTCTCCCCCAAGCATAATGGTTTACAACAATCATTTCATTACCTATTGTATTCTTCAGATGACAGAGTTGGGTAGAGCTCAGCTGGAAGACTTCTCAGAGTTATCTAATTTTTTGGTTGCAAACAAAATATAAATCTAGCCCATATTCAAGAGGAGAGGAATTAGACTCCACCTTTTCATGGATGAATGGCAAGATCACTTCTTAAAATTGCATCAGGAATGGTAAATATTGCAGCAATTGTCTTTTTAAAATATGCAGTCTGCCACAGTTATTTTAAACCCCCCAAAGTGGATAAATGGCCTTAGTAAATTTGAATGATGAAATTATGCTGACGGTCTCATAATTATGCCCTATTTACTACATTTTTTTGCAATTTATTCTACTGATAATTTATTTAGAAGCTCACTCCCCAGGGGAATTTAAGCAAGGCAAGGAATTCAAGTATTGATAAAAATCAGCAGAATTTCCTTATTTTATAGAGATAGGGAAACAGGAGCTCACAAAGACACTGATCTTTAGATCAGTAGACCTGAGTTACAGAAAGTAGACCTGAATCTAAATTTAAAAAATCAAAGAAAATATTCTGCAGGTACCGTTACTTCTACGTTCATCTCATATTGGAATCAATTGCGGAGGTTCAATACTAAAGCTTGCCTTCTTAAATACATGCCTTTATTTCCTTGGCTTGTAGGTGTCACCTATATGTCATATGAAACCATACAATTTCACACACACCATTGCATCTGGTGTTCAAGTAGCTCAGTCACTATAATAGGGCATGTGGTCACACCATTAATCAGTAGAAAAAAATCAAAACAGCACCTATGTTTCCTCAAGTCCAGTGTATAGCCACAAACAAAAGATGAGTCAGGGGAGCAGCAGACAAGTTTACCCAAGTAACACTGAGAAGGCAGAGTTCTAGGAACACAAAAGAGAGTTGAAACAGCAGCTGTTGGAGAAGAGATGATCTCATTGCAAAAGAAGGAGAGATCTTGGGATTACACATTAAGTACAGGGGTGCATATTGATAAGCCAGCCCTGCCAAAAGGCTGTGTCAATCCGGGCTCCCCCAATAGTGAAGGATTGTGCATGTTTTCCACCCTCATGAACACAGGGTAGAGTAAATGCTTTTCTAATACTTGTCAATCTGCCCAAAAGAACATATTTGATTTTAATTGTATCCAGTTGGATTGATGATGATGTGCATCTTTATATATTTATTAATCATGTTGATCTCTGTTTACAACCACTTCATCCTTCCTTGTGCTCCATCAAGAATAGAGTTGTACCTCAGAACCCATGCAGATTGGTTCTCAAATTCCTCATAGATTCCCATATCTGAGGTCGCTGGAGTCCCTTATATAAGAGGACACAGCATTTGCATATAACCTATGCACATTGTACTGTATATATTTAATGATCTCTAACTTACTTATAATACCTAATCTAATACAAACAGTATGTGAATACTTGTTGCATTAGATTATTTAACAATAATTACAATGAAAAAAGTCTTCATGTACAAGCTCAGTTAAAATGTTTTCCCAAATCTTTTTGATCTTCAGTTGGTCAAATCTGCGAATGCAGAATCCACAGACGGAGAGGTCTGGCTACTTCTCCCGCAATGGCACTGTACTGAGAAACACCTTCAGAGTCCTGTATCTCAAAGGAAAATTCAGCTCACCTCTGAGAACTGTTGGCGAGGACTTTTCAGTTTGTCTGCACTGTTTAGCTTGAAATAGCAATACACTTCCTCTGAGGCTCCTTGAAAATAATGTGTCTCCATCACTCGTTTCTGCTAGGACCCCGACAACCAGCCTCACACATGTTCACTTAGAAACTTATCCCCATTTGTTATCCTCTACATCATGTTGTCTTCCCCATGTCCCCAACCTCTCCCACTGTGATGCGTGGGGTGGGACTCAAGGCTCAGGACGAGCAAACTCCTCCACCTCCTCAAATGCTGTTCTTTGCCCTTCATATCTCCTCCTAAGAGAACTTGGAGCTTCCCCTGAGAATGCAACTTTTTGGCAATTTTTCTCACTTGGCTGAGTTTTACTTGAACCCCAAATTCCTCAAGTGTCTTCCCAAAAGCTCCCATGTTAATGCAGCAATGTTCAGAAGTGAAATGATGCTATTTTGAGAGCTGTAACCAAGCTATCCACCTACTTTGAATGGACCGCCTGTGTGGTAGTTGCAGGCACATGGGGCAAGGATGGAGGAGGTGGCTCACAGGGGACATGCCCTGAAAGGGCTCATTTGCCTCCAGCTCTGCCCCCATGAATCTCTATCGTTAGTTGCATACTTTGTTCATTAAATCACTGTTTCCCTCCCTAGTCCGACTCCTGTCAGCCTTACATGAATCTACTTGAATGATTCAGCACCCCATCCTCTAAGTCTTCTCCTCTAGGTCTCATCTCTGCAGCCCCACTCAGCGATCCCAGGTCTCACCTTCGTTCTGTCCTACCCTATCCTCCCTACCTTCATCATCTTGATGATGAGCATCTTCCCTTCTCATGATCACACCCTATCTTTCACGTTTATTTGTTCTATCATCTCATGCCAACCGTTCTGTGCAGTCCGCTGAGCATGTGATTTGTTGGCATGATCAACGTTTTATGATTTGTAGATCTTTCTGTGTTGGTGCTACTGTAGTAAAGGGCCACAGGCTAAACGGCTTATGCAACAGAAATGTGTTTTCTTGCAATGCCAGAGAGGGTGAATCCAAGATCGAGGGGTCAGCAGGGTTGGTTGGTTTCTTCCGAGGCTTAGCTCTGTGACTTATCGATAGCCGTCTTCTCCCTCTGTCTTCACAGTCTTGCCTGTATGTCCCTGTATTTTTATCTCCATGTGTAAGGACACTCTTGGATTTGGGCCTGCTCTAATGTCCTTATTTTAACTGAATTGCTTTTTTAGGATCCTATGCTTGAATATAGTCACAGTCCAAGATACTTGGAATGAGGACTTCAACTCAGGAATTTGGGGTGGGATAGACACATCTCATCTCTATACTCAGTACTTTCCACCTTATCCAGCTTAGATTGCATGATCTAGTACTTCAAAACTGCTTTGTGAACACCATCAGCACCTGCTTCTATCTCCCTCTGCCATAACCATCTAGGAAAACCCAAAACTATTTAAACTCAGTGTTTATTCCATATTTATGCTCATGTAGCTATGCAGGGCAAAGCCATTTAAATTATTAGCTATATATCTTTTTTAAATTTTTATTCGATAAACATGGTCTTACAGTTAGGAGGGGTTCATCATCAAACAATCAAGAACAAAAGTGTAATGACAGAACAAGCCAATACTGGTGCCAGAACTCCTTTGGGTTCCCCATGGTTCCATGTTTCACTCTACTTAAGCCCCAAGTTAATTGGACTTCTCCTGGAAGTCAGAGGTTCCCCTCAGGTTAGATTCCCCCATACTACTTCCCTCTGGTCTCCTTAATGTCCTTCCTATTCCCTTCCCCTCTCCTTGCCCCACTCCCTATGTCCCCCAGGAACCTAGGCAAGGTTCCCCATGAAAGTTCCTACATGTTGGGGTAATGTTCTTGATACTAATGGACAACTGTTAAGGCTTAGATGTGAAGTGTCCCCCAAAAGCTCCTGTCAGACAATGCAAGAAGGTTTTGAGGTGAAATGATTGGTTATGAGTGAATTAATCCCCTGGAAGGGATTAACTGAGTGGTACCTGTAGGCGGGTAGGGGTGGCTGGAGGAGGTGGGTCCCTGGAAGCATGCCTTTGGGGTTTATGTTTTGTCCTTGTTAAGCAGAGCACCCCTCCCTCTCTGCTTCATGGTGACCGTATCCTGAGCTGCTCTCCTCCACCACACCCTATCACACCCCTACACGTTGATGTTCTGCCTCACCTCGAGCTCTGAGGAATGGGGTCAGTCATCCAGGCACTGAGACCTCCAAATCATAAGCACCAAAATCAGCTTGTCCTCCTCTAATTTTCCTGTCAGGTCTTTTGGTCACAGCAGCAAATAAAACTGGCTAAAATAACAATCTTCCTACACACGCCTTGTGTTTTCTGAAACCACTTTGTACTTTCTCATCCTCAGCTTTCGCCACTTCCTCCTCTCACCACATTCTTAACCTCCAATCTCTCTTTCTAGTCCATTACAAAATAGATAATTATTAAGATCTGTGGCCCATTTATTAATTGGTTTGTTTGTGTTTTTGTAGTTGAGGTTTTTGAGGATTTTGTAGATTCTGGATATGAGGCCCCTGTCAGAGGAATCATAGCCCATGATTCTCTCCATTTCCATGGGAAACCTCTTAATAGAAACTTCTCAGCAAAGGGCATTGATCAAGCCAATGAATACATGAGAAAGTGCTCTAAATCACTATTAATCAGAGAAATGCAAATGAAAACTACATTAAGGTATCACCTCACGCCAGTCAGAATGGCAAAAATGAAGAAAATAAACAATAATAGATGCTTGAGGGGCTGTGGAGAGATGGGAACACTAGCACACTGTTGGTGGAGCTGCAAACTGGTACAGCCCACCTGGAAAACAGTGTGGAGAATCCTCAAAAAACTAGGGATGAGCCCACCATACAATCCTGCTATTCCATTCCTGGGTATTTTTCCAGGGGATTTAAAATCAGCACATTATAGTGACACAGCAGTATCTGTGTTCATAGCATCTCAATTTACAATTGCTAGATTATGGAAACAACCCAGATGTCCCTCACTGAATGAATGGATCCAAAAACTGTGGTACATAGATACCATGGAATTTTACACAGCAATTAGAAACAATGATATTGCAGCCTTTGAAGGTAAATGGATGGCTATGGAAGAAATTATGCTTAGTAAAATCAGCTTAAACCACAGAAACAAGGGTCGAATGTCTCCACTCATCTGTGGAGGTTGGAACTAGACCCTGGCCATTGAGAAAGGTGGTCTATTATCATGTGTTGAATCCAGATAAGGTGTATTGTTATACAACCTAATACTTTTTTAGAGATATTGTGGGAAGCGGAAGGGAGGGATAAGGATGGGTAATTGGGGGGGCACTCCTGGGGGTAAATCTCATCTCCAGAATCTATATACATTTTATATTATTTTGTTAAAAACTTGTATGGCTGTTCAAAAAATAAATTTATCAATAAAAAAAAGAAAGTAGATGACTTAGAGGACTCCCTGAGAGAACCACCACTAAGTAAATGACTGTCTCTTGTGTTATGGCTTAGATATGAGGTGTCCTCTAAAAGGTCAGGTGAGAGACAATGAAAGAAAGTTCAGAAGTGAAATAATTGGTTATGCGAGCCTTAACCTCCTAAATTCATTAACCCACTTGAGTGGAATAACTAGGTGTGGACTGTAGGAAGTAGGGTGTGGGTGGAGAAGGTAGGTCTCCATGGCTGTGTCTTTGGGGTAAATATTTTGTCACTGGTGAGCAGAGCTCTCTCTGCTTCCTTGTTGCCATGTCCTGAGCTGCTCTTCTCCACCACACCCTTCCACCATGATGTTCAGCCTCATCTTGGGTTCAGAGCAATGGACTGGCTGTCTATAGACTGAGACCTTTGAAATCCTGAGTTCCAAATAAACTTTTCCTCTTCTGTGTATGTGTGTGTCAGGTGTTTAGGTCTCAGCAATAAAAAAGCTGACTTATGCACCATGTCTGAGGGGACACCACCTGCCATACGCCCTGGCACAGAGGTCTTCTACAGCTTGCTCTCTCACTTATTTTATGGATCCCACTGTCTTTACCTTATCAAGAATGAGTTTCCTTGACTTTAGCCTACCTTTTTGCACCATTAACGTCTTCATTTCTATAGGGTCAATGCCTTCAGAATATAAACCTGGCTAGAACATTCCATTCTAAAATGTTTCTTACATCGACCTCCACCCACTGCCAAGTTTTTCTCTCCCCTTCAAAGTAAAACCTTTCTGAAAGAATTGTCCATGTACTGGCCACTTCCTTGTGACCCATGCTCTTCTCAGCCCCCCTTGACCAGTCTTCTATTTCTATCCCTGCACTGAAATTGCCTTTCTGAAGGTCCCAGGGATAGGTCTGTATGGCCAGATCTGGTGGTCACTTTGCTGTCTTCTTTTTGCTCAGACCACAGCACATTTCAACACAGTTCACGACTGTTGATCAATGAAGAAACTGCTCGCCTTGGATTCAGAGATCCTCGCTCTCCTGGTCTCTCTCCTTCCTCACTGACTGCACCTGGTCAGTATCCTCCTCCATGGGTTGCCATCCCTCTGCCCAGTCTAGTGACTTTAGAGTGTCCCAGGGACTTGTCCTGAGCCTCTACTTTTCTCTTTCTATATTTTCTCCCAGAGTTTTACCACCGGTTCAAACCTTAATACTACCCGTGTACTGATAACTTCCAAACTTTACCCCTACACTCCAAGTTCAGATGTTCAGCTGCTTAGCGTGTATCTACACATGCGCCTAAAAGGCAGTTCAGGCTTAATATGATGTAAATAGAATTCTTTATCTATAACCCCTACTCCACGAAACTCCTTGCCCTGACTTCCCCTTGGACAGCTGAAATATGCTCTGACTGACTTCCCTGTTCTCATATCTTGTCCTCAGATCTCCCCACAGCCCACAGAGCAGCCAGGTAGATCCTTTATTTTTTCTTTTTATTAAGAAATTTATTTGTTGAACAATCAAACATGCTTCTAATGAAAAATATAATATATATATAAGTTCTAAATATTAGATTTACCCTCCAAGATCCCCCCAATTATCCACCCTTATCCCTCCCCCCGTTCCCAAAACATCTCTACAAATGCCTTAGGTTGTATGTCATTACAACTTTTCCAAATTTAAATCATGAGAATTGACTTCCTTTCTCAGTGGCTAGGGTCTAGCTCCAGCCTCCACAGATGAGTGAAGATATTCGACCCTTGGCTCTATAGACTGATCCTTTTAAATTCAATCGGAGCATGAAACCTGCAGATGGCTTCCCAGTGCAGAAAGGCTTTTGTCCCTAGCATTTTACAGTGAGTCCAGTTCTTCAGATGGTGTGCACCTCTGTCCTCATCACCTGCTGCTGTCTCCAGACCCACAGAGTGCAAGGCAGGGATTCTGGCTGTCTTGCTGCCCTTTGAATGGGCCAGCGTCTTCCCTTCCTTAATAACTTTGCATTTGATATTTCCTCTGCCTATAATGCTCCACCATGCATTATTTATCACCATTTATCAGTACACCATTTATCAATGCACCATTTATCAGTACACATTTTGACAGTTATTTCTCATCTCAATTATTTTCTCAATTAAAGTTTTCCTATCACTCCAACTAAATTGGGCCACCGATCACTATTTAAAGCATCACTCTATACTATTGCTATTGTTACACTTGTAATTTGAATGGATTATTTGTTTGTTTATTTATACTCTGTTTCTTTGGTGCTGAAAATATAAGCTCTACAAGAATAAATGCTTGTTATCTTACCCCTGTAAATCTCCTGTGCTCAAGCCAATGCCTGCCATAATGTTGAATACATGGACAAGTGACAAGTGAATAAATGAAGGAATGGATTCCGCTTCTACCAACTTATCCTTACAACACAGTCGATCTATACATACCAGGTGTCTATCCTAACAGTATTCAAATAGCAAAAAACTGGAAGCGACCTAAATGACCAACACATGGACTAAAAGTAAAAAATAAAAGAAGGAAAACAAAGATCAATTAATAGAGTCATATTTATTGATTTGGAAAAATGTCAAGTACATATGGTTGGTTGAAAGAAAATGGTTATTTAACCAAACAAAATTCAGAGTATGTACGCACTTGTATAAAATTTTTAGTATGTAGAATTGTACATAATATATGTAAACATGTGTACATGCAGACTACAGCCTGGAATTGTCCAGAAACAACCACAATCATTATCACAAGAAATCTGGAAATGATACTAATTTTTTTCCTACAGTTTTCTAAATCACTTAAGTTTTCATATGTGCATGTATTATCTTCATACAAGCTTTGGCTCATCAAATAGATAATCCTAAGATTTTTTAAGTAATTTTTTGAGGAGGAAAAAAGGGAGTTTTTCCAGTATACTTATACAAAAGCCCCATTTAAATTTCATTTATTTTTCCCCTCTCTTTTGTTTCCATATTGTTATTTGAAATGTGGAAACCTAGTTAGCATTGCAAAAAAATAAGATAAATCCAAAAAATATTATTAGGTTAAGCTTTTCAAAGTGTATTTTAATATAGCATTAAGCATGTTCGCATTTTTATTACTGATTATAATGTTCAACAGCCTGTGACACAACGATTCAGACTTTTTGGCAGACAGAGTCCAGTTTCCATTTCTTTTAGTACAAGATGTAGGGTGTGGAAACTTTCTACTTCCTTGGAAACTCCTCTGAAAACAGGTTTTCACTCAGTTCAGCCTCTAAGTGTTTAAGAGGTGACTGAATTTCTGAAAGTGGTCTGACTGTTTTAATGCAGCTGGCAACAGCTGAAACTTTCACACTATGTGGAAGGGGGAAAACTCCATATTATTAAAAATTTGCCCTAGATCTCTTTCCCATTTCCTACTTTTTTTTCACAAAGAGGCCAAAATATTGGGATAATTTTTCTATGGAAACATTTAAACTCAGCATTGAAATATTTACTTATATGACTACATCCCTGAATAATAATGACAATATTAATAACATTACTATTGAGAAGTCAGTTCCAAAAAGAAGAGATGCCTAAATTCCATGCAATTTTTTTGTTTTGTTTTTGTTTTTGTTTTTGTTTTGCACTAAATTGCTAAATAAGATACTTATTTCTCTTTAACTGCCTGAGTGAGGATCAAGAGGATGCCTAAATTCTACAGGACTTATATGGAAGAAGACTTTAAAAACACTAACTTTAATTAATTCCTTAACTGTGAAAATATGTGATGAGGATTTCTTCACATGGAAGGAGCCTCTCCGTCTGATCGTATCATTCAGCAGTAGCTTGGTGTTTTAGTCCATTCAGGTTGCTATAACAAAATACCAGAAACTGGAAATCTTAACAACAGACACACTCATTTCTCACAGTTGCAGAGGTTGGGAAATTCAAAGGCAGGTTCATCATCTGGTGAGGGCTCACTTTCTAACTCATACCAGGTGACTTCTAGCTTCTTTTTGCATGGCTGGAAGAGACAAAAGAACTAAGACTCTTTTATGACAGCACTAACCCTGACCTTCTCCTCAACCTCCTAATGCCATCCATTAGGGTTGGATTTCAAAATAGGAATTTTAGAGGGGGATGAAGAATACAAGAACTCAAATTATAGAAGTTGGCATCCTAGAATAAAATCCTAAAACTAGGAGATTTCATGTCAAATCCTGATATAGTCATCTGCTTTTATGAACTAACAAGTTAGTCTTCTAACTTCTCAGGGAGTTTGTTTGCCTTCTCTGCCAATGGAATTCAATGGAAATATGGCAGTAAAGTTTGAGGGGTGGTTACTATCTGCTTCCATAGCTGCCTTTCCCACTATGTATCAGGGGAAGGAAAAGGGTAGACTGAGGAATGGCCAATATAATTCTACATGCTTTGGCGTATCTTCAGATATCAACTGTAGATTTTTCAAAGCACCGGTTAGTCACTGATTTCTTTTAAAAATCCTAATATCTCAGGCTAGAATGGTGGCACAGAGTCCTGAGTTCCAACCCAAGCACCACATACACATCTAAGTGTCAGAGCAAGGAAACCCAGATGAAAAGCTAAATAAAGTTGATTCACTGTTTCTCTCTCTCTCTCTCTCTCTCTCTCTTTGTCTTTCTCCTCTCTGTCTCTCTCCCTCTCTCTCTTTCTCACTTTCTCCCCCTCCCATAAAAAAATCCCAATATCTCACCAATTCCTGTGACTTTCATTATCAAAACATCACTGAGGCACTGATAGATCTAAATTCTCAGTTCCATTCATTCCATTCATGATCTTGAAGCCCATGCTGCTAAATGACCTTCTTACAAACCTAACAAAACACAAATCGATTGCCTCATATTCCCCACAAATCTGATCTTTCATTTGACGTCTCTGCATTGGTTTCTATCCATCACTCAATATCTTTCAATGTTGATGTTTACAATTGAGCATAAAAGTCACAGTCAACTCTTTCCTTTCTTTAAGCATTACAGACCATATCCAAGTCCTATAAATCCCAGCTCATCAAGGAGTCTGGAATCTATTTCTGTGTCATTTTCCCAATCATGTGGTGCCCCTTATCTCTCGTCTGGACCTTGGGTTGGCAAACCATGGCCCACAGACCAACTCTAGACCACCACTTGTCCTTTTTATTATTATTTGTAGCTATTTTCACATTACTAAGCCAGATTTGAATGGCTGCAACAGAAATTGCATAACAAACAATGTCTGAAACAATTTATCTGACTATTTATAAAAGAAGTTTGCTAACTTCATGATCTAAGCCATAGTATTGCCCTTCTTGAAGTTTATATTGCTTGAACAGTGGAGAATAGTTAATAGATAATTAACAAAGTAAAGGAAAGAAATATAATTATAACATTCAGCCCTCAATAATTACCACTATCAATCTTTTAATGCTTTTTCTGGACACAAGAAACCATATTATTTCTTCTACTAATTGAATCATATTATAGATTACATTAGTCAGTTTTCTTTTACCATAATTATATATACCAAGGCTGGGTATTTTATAAAGAAGAGAGGCTCATTTAGTTCACAGTTCTAGAGGTATGAGTGCAAGACATCAGCTTCAGTTTGGCACTGTGAGGACCTTGTGGCAGATGGCAATATTGCAAGAGTGTGAGCGAGCAATTTTGTAGTGAGACAGGAAGTCAGAGAAAGAAGGACTCTTTTTATAACAACACAGTTTCACAAAAGCTAACTCAGGGTCCCATGAGCCCTATCTCAATCCCTTCTGAAGGCAACACCCTCAGTGATCCTACCAATTCCCACTAACCACCACCTCTTTAAAAACTCATCACCTCTTAAAATCCCCATATCTGGACCAAGCTTCTAACACATGAACCCTTGGTTGGGGGGGGGGGGTCACTCTCAAACCGTAGCGTGCATTTTATTTTTCATAAAGTGATTCCCTTTTTGTTGGTGGTTTTGTTTATGTTTTTATTGAGACTGGGGTCTCACTATGTTGTTCAGGCTGCTCTTGAACTCCTGGACTCAAGCAATCCTTCCACCTCAACCTCCTGAGTAGCTGGGGAACCACGAGTGTGCACCACCACACCCAACTGGGCACTTTTAGTGATGTTCAACTAAGACTTTTCCTTTTATAAGATTTTGTTTATGCAACATTCAATATTACAAAGACTATTGGTGTTCTAAGATTTTTTTCAATTTAGATAGATTAATATAATAATTATATGCCTTGATGGAGTACAATATGATAACTTGATAAGTGTATACAATATGCAATGATCAAACCAGGATAATTATCACTTCTTTCTCCTTAAATATTTATCATTTCTTTATACCAGAGACTTCTAACTTCTCTCTTCCGGTTCCTTGTAAAGTGTATAATAAATCATCATGAACTATGACACCTTATTATGTTGTAGACCGCAGAACTTGTTCCCACCTGTAACTGTATTTGGATATACAGTAGCCAGGATCCCTCTATGCCTTCCTCCCTCTTCCTCCTGCAGCAATCAACTCTTCTGCCCTCTGCTTCTAAGAAGCCAATTTTTTGAACTTTCAGGTAGGAGTGAGAACATGTAGAGCTCTTTGTTTTTGTTCTTGTCTTTGTTGTTATTATTGTTATTTGGTGCTTATGTTATTTATTCTCAAGGTTTTGATACCTACTGGCTTCTGGGTAGACTATAATTTTACACCCCTACCAGGATTGGGATTTAAAGCTGAAAAATTTTAAATTCTCCTATTCTAACCAAATATAGGTTTCTTTCTTATGACATGGTCACACCATGTTTTTGTCATCTCTATTTCTGTAATTAATACCAAAATAAAATATGTTATAATATGTTTAAGAGCCATTTGTATTTCTCCTCGTGTAACCTGGTAGGTTTAGCATTTTCTATTTGGAGGATTCAGGAAGTACCAGTCTTTTGATTATTTGCTAGTATTCTTTTTTTTTTTTTAAGAGAGAGGGACAGTGAGAGAGAGACAGAGAAAGGGAGAAACAACTTTATTTAGTGTTTTTTTCACGTGGCCTTAGTTGCTCTAACACTTGGTTGTGTATGTGGTGCTGGAGTTTGAACCCGGGTCCTCGTGCTTGCCAGGCAAGCATTGAAACCGCTGAGCCACCGCTCCAGCCCTATTTGCTAGTATTCTTAATAAAACAATCATGATTATGGTCCACAGGACCACAGGGTGATGGCCATTGTCCCTGATATGAGTATTCTAGATTCCAAGACTTATGACTTGGAAAAAAGCCTTCTTGTCCACAGATATGAATTTTAAGCAAGATGAATTGATAATAAAACAACAATAATAATAAGTGCATCACATACATTAACTCATCATAAGCCACACAGCTGTTCCAAGAGCATTTAGTGTCTCCACTCAACGAATAAGAACACTGAGGCCCCAGGAGGAGGTTAGGGGAGCCCATAGCTCACATGGCTTCCCATCCACACTCTTGACTTTGATGCTGTGCTGCCTTTCACACTGCCAGCAAGGGCAGCAATGCTTTTGGTCATCAGATGCAAGCATTTTGGACAGTTGCCCTCTAATTTTATTGAATTTAGATTTGCAGACATTTTTACTCATAGAAATTTCCTATCAATACAGTAGCTAAATTTTGTATTTATTTCCTTCTCTTAACCATTACATTCAGAAGGAATCATCTGCACATGATTTATTGATATTTCTTTTATGTGGCCACAGTTGTGTCTGCATTAGATCTTGCTAATTGTTGATAACTCCATTTTGTCAATTCTAAACCATGACTCACAGAGCTATCAGGTGCATGGTATTAAAATCGCTGTCTAATCATACAACACAGCTTCCCTAGAATCTTCAATTATATCCCAAGGTCCTATGGGGAGAAAGATAGTCTTCTCTATTTGTCTTTGAAGATCTTGTAGGATCTACCTAATCTACCTTCTCCTTCCTTGCTCCCTGTGTCTTCCTTTCAGCTAGATGAATGTTCCAGGCTTCCATAGGCAGTCACGTTTCCTAGTCTCTTACTGACTCTCATTAGCTCTTCTAATCGTGTAGACTGCAATCCCAAACTGGATGCATTATTTGCCATCTAGATCAATTACTGTCTCTTCTCCCAACTGTCCGAGTCCTCCACTAGAAAATACCTCTTCGCTGTCATTTCAAGGTGCACATTTTTATTGCATAGATTACACACAATTGTAATGCCCACCCCACATTCCCACAAACGTCCACAGCCTCCTAAAGGGCAAGGACCACATCATATTCACATGTGTTCCCCCTGCGCGCGCCAGAGCTCAGCAAATGAGCCAGCGAACAATAAAAATGTTAATTAAATCAAATGGATTATGAAAGATGCTTCGGTGCTAATTTACCCGTTTGTCTCTCATGCCGGTTTCTCATCTCTCCTGTTTTCCTCTTCTTTATCCACATTCTGGTGTGCCATATGTGAAATCATCTGTTTGCATTGTAATGCATTATTCATACGCTAGAGCTCTTCCATGGAATGACTAATTTGGGGAATAAAATAGTTGGAAGCTTTCTGCTCTTTTCTCTCTTACTCAATGTTTTAGCTAAAATATGTTGGATAGTTATTAAATGCAGTACTCTTAATGATAATGGAATTTTATAAATATGAGAATGTAGTCTAAGACATCTCTGAAAAAATGCTATAAAAACAAATTTTTCTCAACTGGATCAGCTTTATAAAACTGCACAACAACCTAGTAATAAATATTTGCAAGTTGAAAACTATACCTCCATGAAAACTTAGAATGAAAGAGAAATGTCAATGTGTTTTTCAGTTACCTAATGCCATGCATTTGCCCCTCTTAAAATCTCTTAACAGAGTTTGCACCATGATGGATAAGGAGCTATGTGAAATGTCCCAGAATTCTAATGCTTTGGTAAAAACTGTAAAATTAAAATTCAAATGTCCTCATGTAATCAATGGAAGACCATCCTACTTGAAAATACACTTTATGTTTCCTTTCTATTTTTTATTTTGAGAGAGAGTCTTGATAAGTTGCTTAGGGCCTTGCTAAGTTGCTGAGGCTGGCTTTGAACTTGTGATCCACCTGCCTCAGCCTCCAGAGCCAATGGGATTACAGGTGTGCACCACCACACTTATGTCTCCTTCTAAAGACGATTTCCTTTAAAACTAAACATTGATCTAGGTTTGAAGACACATGCCATAGACACAAAACAATTAACTGGAAAACCTTCTGTTGTTGGAGACTGGCTTGTGAATATGGAGAGGGTCCACATATGAGGTCATCTTGCAGTCGGAGTTCAAAAGGTGATGTTAAAACTGTTGTCAATGATCCACATCCTTTCCCAGCTATAGAGATAGATACTTAAAAGCAGTAAGAATACTTTAGAGAAAGTGATAGCAACAAGGAGGAAGCAGCTGAAACTGACATTTCTGTCTTGGACAGAGCTGTGAGTGACACTGGCTCAGAACAGGAGCTGACCCCTGCCTCCTTTGCTTGATCATCCTCTGCCCTCTCACCCCACACCCTTCAAGCACTCACAGCAGCATGAGCTTTTCTTTTTACTCCCACATCTTTTTGACTAAAAGGTCCAGAGACAAAGTTCAAGGAGAGTTTTTGACCCCTGTATGCTAAGTTCAGAAAACAGGCTGAGAACCCTAGTCAGCTGCAAACACAGTAGTATTCACATTAAAAAGGAAAGATCACTCAGGGAGTTGAGCCAAGAGCCATGCAGAATCATTGCGAGGGAAAATGATTAAACCCTAATCAAGGAAGTCATAAATGTGTCCAGAGGGATTGCAGAGTTTCAATGGACCAGCGTATGTTCCACTTTCTTCCTTTTAGAGTAAGTTTCTATGGCAGCGATCCTATGCCCACACCACCATTGTGTGGTGAGTGTGTGGGAAGCAGACAGCTTGGCTGATTTATTCAGAGGTCTTTGGATTGAAAAAAATATATGTCCTATTTGAGGTCTGTATACAAAGAACTACGAGGGGCCTCATGCACTTGGACTTCATGCACTTGGACCTGATTTAAATCATGGGATCCTCAACCATAGACCTGGACCAGATGCCATTAAGGATGAGATTTGATGAGGCCTGGGAAGCACATAAACTGATTTTGCATGTGAAAAGGGTATGGATTCTGTAGCCAGAGAGCACACTGTGTTATCAGGGAATGTCCACAGAAATACCTCCAGTGCAAATACTATCCACCAGAAAGAAGCAGAATATATTATTCCTCCTCTTGAAATTGAAGGGCTTTTGTGACAACCTCAAAGGGTAGATTTTGGTGGAAGTAATGGTACAAGACGTCCAGCTCTAGGTCATAAAAGGGTACACAGCTTCCCTTCGACGGTCTGTCTCAAAATACTTGCCCTTACATGCACCCCACCAGCTTGCGAAGAAGCCCATGCCATGTGGACAGGCCATACTCTATGTCCTAGCTGATTTCTCAGTTGACAGCCAGCCCCACTTGCCAGACATGTGAATGAGCAAGACTCTTCCCTGAAGCAGCGAATTGCCCTTAAAAACTCCTCACTGTCATTGTTGCCTTTGGAAAGCTCTTCCTGTCCCCCAGTCTGATAAGGATTCTCCTCCTCCAGATCACTGGCATACCGGGCTGCCTCCAAATCTGAATCACCCTATCCATCGACCGCTAGCATCCTTCCGTCTTCCCCATTAGAGGCACTGATTTGGATAAGAGAATCTACCTCCTTATCTTGTGTCTTCAGCACTTAGCAAAATGAACAGGGTGTAGTTAAATAACAGCAATTAAATGTTGACAAATACAGTAATAAATATTAAAATCGAAATAGTGTAAAATAGCATAGTTGATTAGTTAAGATAAATAAGGCAAACTGTCCTTTTTTTTAGAGAAAGGGACACAGAGAGAGAGAGAGAATCAATATAATTTAGTTTTTTCATGTGGCTTTTGTTGCTCTAAGACTTTGTTGGGTACATGGTGCTGGGGTTTGAAACTGTGTACTTGCGCATGCCAAGCCAGCGCCATAACCGCTGAGCCCTGCTCCAGTCCCGGCTCAATCTATTTTTAACAGACACGGAGCCTTAGAGCTCTCTGAAAACAGACATGAAAACTAACACCAAGTCTGCAGTGTGGATGGAAGACGAATTCCAAAATGAACATCTTGGTTATGAGCCAGAATGACAAAGGATCAAGACAATCAAAGAACAAAAGTACCTTGACCCCGACCATAGAAGAGAGCAGGAGGGATTTCTTAGCATGTTGTGTTAGGCCATCTGATACCCTTAGACATCACCGAATGGTAGCACACATCTGTAATCCCAGTGGCTGGGAAGGCTGAGGCAGGAGGATCACAAGTTCAAAGCCAGCCAGTAAGGTCCTAAGCAACTTAGCAGGACCCTGTCTCAAAACAAAAAATGAAAAGGGATAAGGATAAAGCTCAGTGGTTAAGTGCCATAGGTTAAACCCCCAGTAACACAAATAAATAAATCACTGAGGTGGCCAAAGAGCTTCTATGCATGTGAATTGAATTTATCAATGCTTTATTTGTTATTTTAAACATTAATGCTGATAATTTTAAAACATTTATTTATTGATTTATTTTTCAGTAAAATCCAATTATATGTTAATATTAGTATAAGTAGCACATTTTTATATTACCCAAAAAGTGACTTAGTGAAAATGGCAACTTTTTAATTTACCAGAACTTCATAATTTTGCAAATTCCTTTAACATCTAACAAAGCTGAAGAGAGATGGCTAGATTTTCATACCTGATTCCAGATAGGAAGTGTTGCGGTACATTGTTTTGGTTAACACATGTGCAGCAAATCCATCCACAATCATGTGTAAACAAGACAGGAGTATTTTAATAGCCATCTCATATGCTTGTGAATACTTACTTATCTTTGATACTTCACTAAAATTTAACGAGTAACAATTTTCTAAATGCTATTTGCAACGTAGAATCTAAAACTATATTGATGGATTTTGATTCTGTTACATTAAACTCTTTTGGTGCATCCTACACTTTGAATTTCCACTATTCATCAAAGACTTCATATCAACATGAACTGATCATTTAGAAAATAATGACTCACGGACTTTTCCAAATGGATATTCCAAATGCTAACAAATGTATAATTTAGTATTAAAAATTCACTTTGGTAATATCAACTCTGATTTTATTGGCAAAGCATGTAAGTGGCAGGAACATGTGAAGCATGTAATAACAGGTATGCTTTTTAAAAAATTCTGCTTTTGCTTGAAAACCTGAATTTTATCATTATCAACAAATGCTGTCAGTTTTTTCCTATGAAGAGACAAACCGACTTTGTTCATTTTCAGCAAAATATCTCTCAAATACCCAAATCTGAGTAGTATAGTTTATCTATCAGTTTTTCTTTCAAGTAAAAAATATGTTCTATGAGGGGGGAAAAAAGGCTAGTTTAGCTAATAACTCAATCACTCAGGTGCCTTTTCTTGAGACATCCATCATATTTTGGAACACTGCAAAAGTGCTTTATGTGAAGTTCCCATTTTGTAACATGGAGTATTAGAAAGAAGAACAAAGATAATCAAAATCTGAGTTGTAATGATTACTGTTTCATCAAATGCATTCTTCAGTAAAATAGGCAATTCTTCCTTCCTGTCTTTCTTCTCACTGTAAATACATGGTGCTGAGGTCTCAATGAGTTCTGGTCCCCTTAGAGACTGCTCCCTTGATCTGCAAGCACCATTGCTTCTCTAACACTGAGGAAAATGTCAACAGAGCTCAGAAGGCAAATAACATTCCAGTATTATGAAAGTAGTTTTGACCTCACAAATTCCATGCCAAAGCCTTGGGGACTTCTTCTGCCTCTTCCATGCAGTGCTACATAGAGCTTACCTTGGGAACCAGTGCACTATACGTGCCCAGTTCTCATTGAAGGTTTCAGTTATCCAATGTGAAAAAATAAAGTAAATTTCAGAAATACTACATAGCTACACCTTATGCTTCCAAGTAATTTGATGCATCTTCATTATTTTCAAAGCAAAATTCACACCAATCTGCTAATAGAAATTGACATATGTTCTTTTTTTAATCCATCTCCCTTATTTTGGATTAGCTTACACATATCAGAGAAAATATTTGATCTTTGAAGTTTGGGGTCTGGCTTATTTCACTTAACATAATAGTCTCCAGTTCCACCCATTTATTGGTAAATACTGTAAAGTCATTCTGCATCATGGCTGAGTGATACTCCATGGTGTATATATGCTACTGATTCTTCACCCATTCATCTTTTACAGGGCATACATACAAAAGATGCTTATTAAAAAAAAACTATAGGTAAATAGCAGAAAGATCAGTAGAGTAGAGAGAAGGGAAAGGGGAAATACTGGGGACTGAATTAGAACAAACTATATTCCATGCTTTCATAATTTTGTCAAAATGAATTCTATCATTATGTATAACTAAAAAGAAAAAAAATTCACCTAAAAATATACTTTACATGTAGAAATGGATCATCTCCAAGGATGAATATGTAAGTAATTTTTATGAAGTTGAGTTATATTTAAACTATTTCATTTAAATGACAGACAGCATTTATTTGAAATTTTGAGCTGTTTTTCTCATAATAGAGATTTTTAAAATAAGTGAACATAAATATGTGTGATCAAAAACAGAAATTGACATGTATATCTCAACTAATTTGATGTGAATAATAGTTTTACATGCAAATACAATAGAACAGGATACAGAGATAAGAAAGAAAGAAGTCTAAGATTTTGTAACAATAAAGAAAGTTAATGCTCACACCTTTTTTTTAAGGAAAAATGTCCTGGTTGTTCTCAGACCCTTTAGGTATTACTATGATACCTATATAAATATGCATGGGGATGAGTCTAAATATACATATAGCTATGCCTACACTTAAGTTTATATACTAAGTTGCACACAGTTAACTTCCACAGCGTGAGTTCAATTCTATTCCAGTGGACTCTTTTGGCTTTTATTCAGTTGCAAGATAAAGTGTCTAACTGAATTGAATCATTATTCCTCCAAATTTACATGGATTATGTTCCTAATGCCAAAAATTTCAGAATGTGACTTTGTTTGGAAATAGGGCTTTTAAAGAGGCCATTAAAGTTAAATTAGGTCTTTGAATGGGCCCTAATCCAGTGTGACTAGTGCACTTATATGAAGAGATTAGGATACAGACACATAGAAGGAAGACCATGTAGAAACAAAGGAAGAAGACAGTCAACTACAAACCAAGGAGCAAGGTCTTAGAAAAAGGTCAACCCCTCTCTGACTTATTTCAGATTTCTAATCTCCAGAATTGAGAGAAAAGAAATGTCCATTGTTAAAGTCAACCAGTCTATGGTAGTTGCTATGGAAGTTCTAGCAAGCACAATATCCTTCAAAGTGGCTAGGTAAAAATGGTTAAGGAACAGACCAAAATGATTTTATTATGGTTTTTTATTTGTTTGTTTTCTTTCAGAAAGACAAATTAAGGATGATATGAGTCAATGGAACTTCAAACTGTGAAAATTCCAAACTCCAAACTTCAGTTTGAACTTCACCAACATGGAAATGTCTTTTTAAGAGAAGTAAGCAATTCTCATACATATCATTGCCCCAATAACTCTTTTCTCTTAGATTATCAAAAAATAAATAAAATAAAATTATCCAGAAACATGCTATGGTTTTCTGTTATTTAGTTGTTCTCCTACCTATGGAGGTGGCTAAATCACTTATATTTAATGAACCAATGAGTTTAAACACAATCTTCACCTGCAGTTCATTCATTAATTTATTGATTCATTCATCTTGATACGGTATGAACAGCTGGACAGACACTTCTTGATAACAAACTAGAATTGAAGTATAGTCTGTATCCCAGTAATACACATTGAAAAATAGTTCCTACCCTCATTGAGCTTATATTTTATTAAGGGAGGCACACAAGACAGAAACATTGATGTTGATGGTAATAATATGTCACATACTTACATTATATGAAGAAAAACAAGCTATGGATATGATGGAAGCCAAGTGTGGCATTGATGATTTATTAGCAATGTCTCTCTGATAGGGTAAAGTCAAGTCCAACTGAAAGGAAGATGATAATTGCAATGTAAACAGAGAGAGGGGGTATTCAAAGGCCCTCGGGTGGAATTTGCAGAGAAAATTCTGTAATACAGTGTGTAAGGAGAAGAACAAGAGAACAGTTGAGAATTTGGGATGGCACTGGAGGATTTTCTGAGGAGCACTTCACTTTTATTCCCAGTGAGAGAAGAAATCATAATGCAGAGCTATGATTGAACCTAGCTTTTTATCAGGGTTCCTTGATTTCTATTCAGAGAACTGATCTGAGCTGACACTAAGTAGGTTAGAAGACTTTTGAAACAAACCAGGCGAGAAAGATAACAGTGGATTTCTGCACATACCATACTTGCCCTGATGGAGTTGTCTTGGATCTATTTTAAAATACATTCCTGATGTTCTTATTTAAAAGTCCTGTATTTATACATCTATCAAAATATCGCACTGTACCCCGTAATGTATCCAATGTTATTAACATGAAGAACTTGCAGCATTCTGAAATTAATTCTGACTCAATCAGTGCTGAGGAAAGCATTCAGTGAGGTAAGAAGGACTCTAAAGACTGTGATGACCAAGGAAGTGGAGAGGGGAAGCTGACCACTTCCCTTCTCTCCAGACTTTAGGTGAAAATGAAAGAATGTAAGCACGGTGAACTTGGGTGTAAAGTAAAATGTTGTGTTCCTGAAACACCTGAACGGTCCACCTGCATAGTGAGCAGGTGACCTCTCCCTCACAGTCCCTCTGTCCCAGGGGCAGCGCAGCACAACCATGCATCCTGGCCCACCACCACTGAAGAACGCAGGAATAATAAAATTCCCCAAACCTCTCCAGCGAGTTTTTCATGTTCTTTCTTTGGGATTGGTTAAGAGTATTCTTGGGGTGTTTTCAGCCCTGGGATTGAACAAACAGTAATATGAGTATTAATGAGTTTCTCAGGTGCTTTTCCCACCAGGAAAATTCAGAATTATGGACTCAGAGAAAGCAGGAAAGGAGAAGCAGGAGAACATGTTAGCTTCTGAGACAAATTTCAAGATCAAACAAATAGGTGTAGATGCTGGGTGCGTGTCAAAGATCAATGCCAAGGCTGACTCCAACAACCAGGGCTATTACAGAGAGCAGAGCACTAAGAATTTATATTCTCCTGGTAAAATACACACTGCAGGGCCTGCAGCAAAGGCATCTACCTAAAACCCTGGAGCTGCTGGAACTGCCTTCCAATTCTCCAGACCCAGAAATTTGCAGTGACTCCTGCCCACTCTGTCTATCCCACTAACCTGCTTATGGGCCCTGCTAGAAGCATCAGCAAATAAAAAGTTGGGGATCTTGTTGGATGAGAGGGAACCCACAAAGTTGATGACTTCCAATTACTAGTATGCACCTTCAAAGCAACAATTACCAAATTAAGCAGTGTTTAGTAGAAAAATGTTACCAGCTTTTGAAAAAATTATTGAATCTCTTTTTCCAACTATGAATCAATGCATGTATAAACAGGATGATGGATAGAGATCGCCAACTTGACTAGGTTAAGAACTATCCAGATAAAACATTGTTTCTGGCTGTTTGTGAAGTGTTTCCAGAAAAAAAATTAGCATTTGAATTAGCAGACAGATGAAAAAATAATTTTGCCTTCTAGCTGGCACTGTGACAAGAGACCTATAACTCCAGCTACTCAGAGGCTGAGGCAGGAGGATCACAAGTAAAAAGCCAGTCTGGGCAAAAATATGATAAAAAAGGCTGGATGTGGTTCAGTGGTAGAGTACATGTGTGAGACCCTGGGTTTAATCCCCAGCACAGAAAAAAAAAAACTGCCCTCAATAATGTGGATGCACATGGTTCAAACAGAATGAAAAGGCAGAGGGAGCGGGGAAAGGTAAATGCTCTCTCTCCTCTTGAGCTGGGACTCCATCTTCTCCTGCCCTTAGTCACTGGATCTCCAGGTACTTGGGCCTAGACTCTCAGTTGTTCCACTCCTTTTTGGCCTTTGACCTTGGGTTAAAATTAACACTGTTGTTTCCCCTGGTTTTTGTCCTCTGGATTCAGATGGGATTACACCAGTGGCCTTCCTGGGTCTACAGCTTGCAGATGATAGGTCAAGGGACTTCTTACCCTCTTTAATTGTGTGAATTAATTCCCATAATAAATCTCCCTCTGACACAGACACCTATAGCCTATTGGTTCTGTTTCTCGTGGAGAACCATGACTAATACAAGCAATAACAAGTAAAGTTGCTTCACACTTTACCTCTGGGTAACCTTCTTTATGTAACAAAAGCCTGACTAGCTGAATGGTTAAACAAACAATTCTTTTTTCCCATAGGAAATATCTAGAATTCTTCTAGCCCAAAAGAAAGAAATCTTAAATTGGGTATGATTTAAATAACAGATTTTATGAGATGAGTCATGTTTTTCTTGCAACGGCAAGTAAACTTATCCTTTACAACTTTGTTGTATCCTCTTTGCAGGATGGTGTCTCTTGATTTTTTCCTGTGTGTCTGTCTGTACAATGCCAAATGCCATTACAATGTCAAGGGGTAACTTCACTAATGTAAATCACACTTCATAGTACCACTTCTACGTAGAAAGTTTTCCATTTTCCTTAACTTATACAAAATCATGGGGGAAATTCTGTTAGCCAGAAATCATAATCAAATTTCAGATGAATTTTTCTACATAAGAAGCAAAGAAATGGCTTGGTATAATAAGAAATTTGGAACTTTGTGTTGTCATAGTTGTAGATCTAGATTCACACTTTATTGCAGGAGTAGCTCGAGACAGATACACAGCGCTTTATTCCTAAGCAATAGTTTTTCTTCCATTGCATTTGTCAATATCTCCGGTTTTCCTCTTAGCAAATGCTGTTAAGTAGTGCTTAGTGTCACAGTTAGCATTGATCATACCATGGGTGGGCAGAATCCCAGAATCCAAAATGACTATAAGATTCTCATTCTTCAGCACTGTTTCCTCACACCTGTTAGACACAAAGTCATTCAATAGTCGTAGGGAAGCATTGGTTCCCTCAGTCAGAAGAATTATACTTTCTAGAAAAATCCCTTGGCAGCTTCTACATGGGGATTGATTTTTTTTCAAGATGCATGAACTAACAAGATGCATGTCAACCCAACATCATCCATACCTTCCAGAAGCATTTCTTCATTTCTTTGTTCAACAAATACATAGCATCTTTTGCATGCTAAGCAATTTCCTGAACATTGAGAACCTGATGGTACACAAGAGATAAATTTGCTTCTCATGTAGAGCTGGTGAGAAGATGAAAATTTAACAAGTGAAAGATGAACAAATAATGTAATTTCAAGTGACAAAAATAAAGCAGTATCCTGAAACAGAAAGGACATTGGTGAAACTTAAATAAAGCCTTCAGTTCAACCAATAATACTGCAACTGCTACTTTTCAGGTTGTGATTATTTTTTATGGTGATTCAAGAGGTTAATATTAGAAGTGGGGAAGGGGATGCACGAGTGGGGGACTCTATGTGTTGTTTTCCCAACTTTTCTCCAAGTCCCAAATTAATTCAAACTGAGAATGAAAACAAAAATAAACAAAACAGATAAAGAAGAAAAAGAGTAACCTTAAGGGGTAGTTTTAAGTTGGATGGCCAGAGACCACTTTATAGAGATGACACTTGAATGGGTGTCTATACACAGACTGATGAGAAAAGTATTCCCGTGAGGGAGAAGAGCATGTGCAGAGACCACGAGGTAAGAATGTGCTTTGCAGATTTAAGGGAGAGAAATAGGCCATCATTGCTGGAGTTAAGGAAACAAATAGAGAATGGGTCGTCAACTAGGCAAATAATTCCTCTGGCCTGAATGCACTGAATCTAATAGGCTATTGGTGCTGAAAACCATTAGTACTTTTCAGGCAAGAGAATAACAAAGTTTAATTTAAATCAGATGGAGGTAGAATGGAGGGAACTTTGATGGCAGACTACTGTAGAAGTCCACATCACTTGGAGAGAAGTTTCAACTAAGGATCCTGGGGCAGAGTGAATTATCAGAATGAATATTGAAATGACAGACTATAGGACTTCCTGATTACTTGGATAATGGGTCTGAGGAATAGGGAAGAGATAAGTCTGACCCCTAGATGTTTGGCTTGACCTTTATGGTGTGAAACTTGGCACATAGTGGGTACATTCAAGCACAGTCTGAAAGGTGGATTTGTTTTATGTTAAATACTACAGAATATCCTAGAACACAGCACAATACATTAATTGGGCTATAAAATTGTGTTTTATTGTGTTTCTTTTTCCATCCTGTGGTAACTATGCCATTAGGTTACATAGATTACAAATCTCCCCACATGGTAAAACTTATAGTTTACAAATTGGCTTTCTCAACAGGCGACCAGATTCTCACATCATCTGTATCTTAGCGCAGGATTTGACACTCCCTCATACGCACCATAAAGAATCCACCAGATATCACAAGTAATGTAGAGGTGAGTTACCATTTTTATTTATTTTTTTTTAAAGAGAGAGGGACAGTGAGAGAGAGGGAAAGAGAGAATTAATTTTATTTGTTTTTCACGTGGCTTTTATTCCTCTGACACTTTGTTGTGTACGTGGTGCTGGGGTTCGAACCTGTGTACTCCTGCATGCCAGCAAGCCCAGTAAACACTGAGCCAATGCTCCAGCCCAAATTACTATTTTTAAAGAGAAAGTGGAGAAGAAACTTTGTGTTATATTTTACGCTTCAGCAAAAGCCCTCCACTTCATCGTGAAATAGGTGCTCCTTACCAAGAGTTTTGACCCTGTAGCTGAATGTCTTTCTTCTCCCTTTCCTTTTTAAATATTCTCTCTCCTCCACTTTACCGAGAAATTCATCTCTACTCTGAGATGCGCCCAATCCACTCAGAGAAGAAAACATCGTTCAGTGAAGCAGATCAGCATTCCTGGAGAAAATCGCGGTGGCCGTGATTACCTGAATACATGATTACCCCCCAAGCACTTATCAAGCTGTCCTTCCTACCTCCTAGGACATTGTTCGTTAGGGGAATTCTGATAGACACAGCATTTTCCAGGTTACTGTCACAATATGGTACCCAAATGACCCTGCTGGAGCATGAAGAAGATGGACTATTGTGGCCTTCTTAAGGGAAGAGTCTGGGTTTATATACAGACACTAAAGGAACATTCACATTTTTTGTTTTTCTTCCAGGAATAATTGCGTGCTCAGAGAAATATTCTCCTACTAATCGTCTTGATTTTCTATGCTGCAGGTAGCCTGTGGTATAATCTATGTTTTTCATACAGTGCTTTCAGTACATTTTACAACTTGTGTAAGATTCGAACTCATTAAGGAATGGTTTCTCATTCTTTAAGATCTTAAATTAAGGTCAGATAACGTGGGAATATATGGGCTACCTTGGACCATAAAAGATTTGTATCCTGGAGTAAAAAGCACAAGAAAAACTACATCTTCCAAATGGAGACAGCACCAAGAGGACTCCAAAGATCTCCTGCCCTTCTTGTGAATCAGACAATTTCCTCTGTACCTCAAGTGTCTCCCTTAGTCATTTCAATAACCCGGGGAGGCGGAGGCTATTTGTCCAAATGCTATTACAATGCTTGAATTATGAGGAATGAGGGGTTCCCAGAGTTCCTGTGGACACCGTGGATGGAAGGAAGGTATGGATGGGTTTTAAAGAAAGAAATAAAACAAATATGAGCAAGCTTTCACTAACTATGAGACTAGGGTAGTTCTGGTAGTTGAACTCCAAGGGGTTACAAAAAGATAGAGACAGAGGTGCAGGTGTAGATTCAGACATAGCCTGTCTTATAAAAGATGAAGCTATTGTGTGTGCGATGTATTTTCACTGACACAAGTCACATGAGGACCATTAATTTGGGGACAGAAACCAAAACAGGTGTGACTAGGCTTTTCTAATGTGAAAAAAGCAAAGGAGAAAAGGGTACAACCCAGAGAATCCTTCAAAGGATAGTACTAGAGCTTCGTGTGCTGCCAAAAGAAGCTATTTAGATGTGCTTGAGACCCTGGAAGAGAGGACACCAAGTCAGCCTGAGTGAGACAAAGCAAGCCATAGCCACTTTTTAAGAAGAAAACAGTAGCAGAGCTTGGCATTATGATCCTGGGCATGAAACCAGAAAAGCGATCATAAGGGGAGGTGTTTTAAATCTAGCAACCTCACTTTAAATCACAACCTGCAATTAACTCACCTTTGACAAGGTTTGTAACTACCCTGAAACATGGATTTTCAGCTGTAAAATGGTCATGAGTTCTTACAGTTGTTACGATGGATAAATGAGAAATTTAGGGAGTACATCTACAAAGAATCTAGAACATTCCAGGAGTTCAATATGTGGTAGTTTCCTTTGTATTTCCACCCCAGTCCTTACCAAGCACCATAGCTGTATGCCCAGAGGTGACACCCACTGTTCACAGAGCAAGGTTTGCCAGAGAGCAAAGGGGCCTCATTGTGGAGGCTCCAGGACAGACAGAAGTAGAGAAGAGGAGCACCCTCGCCGGCTCTGATGGGAAAATTCTCCCTTCCAGCTGCTGACACAGCCAGGGACTTTGGGTCACATAACTTGTGGGGCACAGCAAAGAGTGTTTTCATTTAATGACTTACTAAAACATATGCTATTGGTGAGCTGTTCTTTCTTCTAGTTGAATCTCTTTTCTACCATATCAAATAAAGAATGAAAGAAAATAATGAACATTAGTTTGTTCAGGGAAATACTGATTTTGTAAGTTTTGGATCAAGTAAGAAATAATGGAAATCCTCCAGAAGAATCATTAATCAGTGATATTTTACTCCTGTGTGCATAAGGATTTTCTATGTTACACATTAGGAAAGATGAATGTTATGTTATCTTCTCACTTCTCTACTTTTTAATTAAAATTTCAAATTTTAAATAGAGGTATATCACACAAAATACCTTAAGCGGATTAAGGCAACATACTATTCCTCTTTTCACTTCTCCAAGAATATATTGACTTTGGTGTTATTGAAATTACTGCAATTTTTGTTCATAAAATTAATGAATCAGGGAATTGATCCAATCATGGAATTCACCCAGACTTTAACCCTGTCAAATAGATAAGGCTATGCACAATTCTCATGAAATTGAGCTAAGTAATCTGTAGCTTTCGGAAGCTGTAGCTCTTCATTCCCTACCACGTGCATCATTTTTGATGCTTTCTTCCTTCCCATATTTCCTTCTCCTAATCCTAACTTTCAGGCCAAAGAATATAAGTGGAAATTAGTGTCTAGTAACATGCATAACCTCAGAAGTCTATTTGCATAAATGAACGTGTGTGCGGGCTTTCGTCATTTGTCTACACAAAGGAGAAATGAATGTGATCCAGGAAGAAAGGTAGTTTGATTTTTGGAGGGAGCACTTTTTCTTTCTTTCTTTCTTTCTTTCTTTCTTTCTTTCTTTCTTTCTTTCTTTCTTCTTTCTTTCTTTCTTTCTCTTTCTTTCTTTTAGCTTAAGGCACACAGAACAAACCATTCACTGGGCCTGTTTGAAGTGTGAGAGATGAAGATTTCCAGAAGGTCACCCACCTTCACACACCTCTATTTCTTGTGGATAATTCACCACAATGAAGGTACTGAGCGAATGCAGAGAGCAGGCTTGGTGCTATGGAGGGGGAGGTGAAGCAGAGCAAGAGAAGACATGGGTCTGGTGATTTGGGACTAGTCATTGTCCCCACAGCCCAACACCTGCTACCGGTATCTCTGGTATCAGGAGCACCAGATATTTGCTTTGAGGAAAGCACATGCCCCTACTCTTAGCATTTGTGTTTCTGGTGGAGCTGACACAGCCCTCAGGTCCAAGAGTGGATCACACAACCAGTGTGAGGCAATCAGCGCCTTCCATTTCCCAGGCCACAAAGTGATATAAGCACATGCCCAGAGTCAAGAGGCTCAGTGTGCAAAATTCTACTAGAGCTACTGAGAAAGAAGATTTTCCCCTTACAATTTCCCTGGATACCATGTTGGATAAGTGGCCAGATGGGAGGTTGACAGCAGAGACACCCTAGAGAAAAAAAGGGAAAAAATGTATCCTGATGACATCCTTTGAGCCTAATCGGCGTGATGTAATAAGGATCTCATGGCCCTACACAAATAATCCCTTTTGGTTAAAGCTAATTGGAACAGAGTTTTCCACCAGTTGTAAGGGGAAAAAAAGTCATGTGTCCAGAATTCCCAGGATGACACCAATGTACATCACTCATTATCACTGGCCTCTGGAAAGGCCATCTGTCTCTGTGGTCATGCTGAGTGCGGATATGCCCTACAGAACCTACACCGGAATAAGGGCAGGGAAATCAAGGACTCTAGGAACCCAAAAAGAGGGACATGCTAGAAATGAAAAGTCCTACAAAGGAAATATAAAGCCATCAAAGACCAATTTTGCCTGATTCAAATGTTTGTGTGGAGCCAACACAGTATGAAAATGTAATCCAAACCAGCAAGGGAAATCATTACAAAAAAAAAAGTTAATAGCAAATGGGGACAATGTGACATCGTAAGATCTGGTCGTTTACTGGGCTTAAAGCCCAAATGAATCAAATAATTGGAGCAACTCCCCACTTTAGTTGAAAAACCACTGAACTTGAAAAATTAAACCTCCCAAGTACAATATAACTGGATGTTCTGGCCTTTGAAACACTCTAGCATAAGCAATATTAATTGCTCACAGGGACCATTCTAAATAAAGGCATAATTAATAAGTAGAATCCCTGAAAAGTCAAGGGTGTTTTATTATATTTGTGGATCTGAAACTGAGGTAAGCAATTTGAAGTAGCATCTTGGAAATGAAATAAGAAAATTCACAGAACACTGATCCCATGATGCACAATGCTTTGAAAAGAGAGCTTACACGGAATCCAAAGGTTGCAATGTAGATTATTAAAAAAAAATAATTGGCTGAGCTTGAGACTTGATGACATTTCCTGTTGCAGATATCTAATTTATGAAACACAATTGCAGTGGTCGATTGCCTCCAAGGTGGCCATCATCAATTCGTTCCCTCGCTGTACCTGTAATGGTTTGAATGTGTCACCCCAAAGCTCACTTGTAACAATTCGGGAAGGCTGAGGTGAATTGATCGAGTTAGAAAAGCCTTAACCCAATCAGTGAGTTAATCGCCTCATAGGGACTCACTGGTGACTGTAGGCTGGTGGGAGGTGGCTGGAGGAGGGGCCGCTGGGGACTGCCTTTGGGGTATGTACTCTGAATCTGGAGTGGAGCTGCTCTCTCTATTCTGCTGCCTGATGTGAAGCCTCCTAGTCCCTGGAGCCATGACGTGCAGTCTGACCTCAGGAGCCAGCCTTCCAAGGACTAAGACCTCCAAAACCGTGAGCCCTCAACATAAACTTGTCCTCCTAAAATTGTTCTTGTCAGGTCTATTCATCCCAGCAACAAAAGGCTGGCTGAAACAGAATCTATCTGCCTTAACCCATCAAGTCTGTCCCATCCATCCCCTTGAGTCTGGTCAGGCCTTAGTAACTTGTTTTACCAATATATTAAGGTAGAAGTGACACCACAGGGCATCTGAGGCTAGGTCATCAGAAGTCCTGCTGTTCCCACCAGGGTCTTTCAGTGTTCTCCCATTGGAAGGATCTTTCTGGGGGAGCCAGGCACCATCCAAACCTACCTACCTGAGACAACCATACTGTGAAAAAGCTCCAGCCAGCTGTATAAAAGCCACATGGAGAGGGACAAGGAGGGAAGGGGAAGGGACAGAGGGGAAAGACAGATGACTGAGCAGCCCTCCTATTCCAGCCAGCCGAGCACAAGCTCCAGATAGAGGAGTCAGATGACATCTTGGACAACCCAGCCCAGAAGATGTGCTATGGAGAACTAAGAAGGAAAACCAATATCCCATAGCATGTTCCCAATCCCGCCATTACAGCCACTCATCTGAGGGCCCCCTTGTCATGGAGTGGAGATCAAAAATCCCAAATGTGTCCTGTGCCAATTCCAGAGACACAAAATGGTGACATGCTACGATGGTGAGGGTCCCTGCCACCAAGAGTGCCAGAGGTTTGCCATGCAGTATTGGGTAGCCAGAACAGCAACTATAATTGGAAGTCAATATTTTTTTTCTAAAATGAGTAGTTTAGAAAGAACAGGCTATCAGCCACCTAAATCTGCAATGGGAAGCAGGATATTTATGTTCTGCAGAAACAGAGTAAAAACTGAGGTACCAGGATTTTTGGATTGTCTTATTGTGCAGAAGAGGACATAGTTGTATTTCCATGAACATCTCAAGGGACAAACAAATGGAAATGACCCCTACAAACCTGATCTCTGAGACCCACTCAGAAAATATTGAAGACAAATGGAACCACACAATCAGCAATTGATCATTTAAGGAACAAAATCCTCTCACCATCTGTTCCAATTTGGTCAACTTCACACATCTGAGATGAAATAGTCTTGCCAACACAGACTATGTTTCTGATTTTCTAACTTATATTACCTTTGACCTTTACGATTAAAATCTACTTTCAAGTGTGGTTATTTTTAAAAGGTAGAGATGGTGTAATTGTCTCATCTATTGAAGTTATGACTAATCGTTAACCTTCTTAACTTGCTGATTCACTGCCATGCCTTTCATTTCAACCTTTTTCAAAGTAAAGTCCAAAAACTTCAGATTGCAAAACAAATTCTGCTGAAAAAAAAATGCAATTCACTTTCATTGCGTGATCAAAACAACGTGAAAGACTTTTGCCAACTTGAGAGTCTAACTTACTAGAATTTTGAACTAAAAATATCTTAATTCAATCACTCAATGTTTCAATTTAAATTATTTAACCAAGAGATGGATTTTGTGATTGCTCCATACCCATCCCAACCCTCCATGCCATGAAGGAATATTAAAAAAGTATACAACGTGATCCATGAATGCAATCTAGATGTGGAAATCTACAACTACAAATTTGTCACTACCAATCCAGTGACAACCTAAGAGATCTGCTTCTTTCCAGGAACGGAACTTATCCAGAGGTAGAAGAACAAAGCTATGAAGGCATTTGACAGTCTTCTAATTCACTAAATACCACAATGATGTCCCTGGTGTTCTACCCAGACACTGGGTGAAACTTCCCTGGACAAGCTAAGAAGAATCCCTAGCAATTATTAAATAAGAACTCTCTGCTGTTACCCTGGATCCTCAAGTCACCTATATGAAAAACAGCCACCACAAATGTTCCAACATTTCAGATTTCATTTTGAGACTTTGAATGTGGAGCTCCTGTCTGGACACGCTGTGTTCTCTGTCCATGGTCCTCAGTTTAAATTTCACATCTGCTCTGAACACTCATCAAGCCCTCTTGACAATGTTGGTTTCTATCTCCTCAAGAGGAGGATGCAGTACCTCTTTGAGGAGTTTCCCAGGGAGTCTCCAAAGTTCACTTTTTTATGCCGCTTAACTATATTTGAAGTTAGATCAATGCAAATACATTGTGCAAATTGGGTAAAGCATTTCACAGCTGTATTTATATAAAGCATTAGAAAATACAGAAAATACATATTATGTTTAAAAGTGACTAATGTATTTGGAGTGTATTTAGCTTCCTGAAAGAATTAGGAAAGATGGTGTATTATCTCTCCAAATAGTGTATTCCTTTTAAGTATACTTTCAGGGGTAGAAAAAGAACTTCAGTGGAAATAAAATCAAACAGATAAATTAGTATTGCTTTGGTCTCCTTTAAAATGTTGTCTCCTTTAAAAATGTCTCCTACCTATCCAATCCCTTGGCTCAGGACATCCGTGCACAGAAAACCCCATATGCTAGGGTGCTCCCTGGCACTGCCCAAACCACCCTGGACCCTCTTAATATATTTTTCTCCCTCTCTCTTCCTATCTCTTCCTTTCCCTTTCTCTCTCTCTCTCTCTCTCTCTCTCACACACACACACACACACACACACACACACATACACACCCACCACATTGAATTCATTTCAATTATTTTTCTTTGCAAGTAACCACCAGTATCTCAGGTTCCTCTCTGCAGGGCAAGAAGATTGATGAGGTAAGAATGTCAAAACTTTGCTGAATGTTTTTATTCTTCATGTTTTTTAATGCAACTAGTTATAAAGTATATTGGGATTAAAAATTTTGAGGCCCAGATCATTTCTCCCTGTACACAAAATTGTAAGAAACAAGGGAAAAATAAAGGCCTGAGTCCTTCAGCAGCATCTGTAGACTTACAAAGAAGTTCCCTGATGCTTTTCTCCTGCTTGATCCAAAATCTTGCAATGTAGACTCTAGGTTTAAGGAAGAGCGTACCCCCGCCTTACACATGGAAGTCCCTCATGCAGAAGCTTTGTGCAGTGAAGACATCTTGCCTGAACCGCAGGGTTTTGATTCTTTGCCTTGATTTGAAGTACATTTCTCTCTTGCTTTCCCCTTATTTCTTTTTCACCATCTGGCTACATCGAAGTATAAGCTAGCCAATCTTTCTTTATTCTGGGTTAGCTTTTACCAAGTATACCTATCCATCATCTCACACCTGAAATTTACCTGTCTTTCTGCACCCACTTGGCTAAGAACCAAATTAAGGAAAGTGTTTTTTTTTTTTCTTTCCATGTCTTCAACCAAGGAAAGTATTTTTTAATACCTCGAACATCTTGTATTACTTCCTTCATAGCTACTCTGTCTTATGTACCTCGAACAAGGTTTGCTGTGATATCTGAGATGTTTTTCTTCTTCAAATCTAAACTGGATCTTTTAAAAGGAACTGAAACCTTTGTAGAAAAAAAATAATGGTCTCAAGAATGGATAAACATTCCAGAGAGGTTCTTGTTTTTCCCCCAACAGGTCTGCCCATCCCTACAAATGGCATTCTTGTAAGAATAGTCCCAAAGTGAGTCACAACAGCAAAGAAAACAGTTTCTCAACGTGACACGGGAAGAATTTTTTTATTTGAATTTGCTTGCTGTTTGTATTTTTAAACAGGAACTGGGAAGAAAGGGGTTTCACTCTCATTGAGTATATCCAGTCCTGAGCTCCTTTTGAGCTTTGCTGTTTACCCAATTCCCCTTAGCAGTGAATATTTGGAGGGGGGACTATGACTCAATTTCCCTTCCTTTCATCTCTCTTGCTCTTTCATCCATCTTTTCCAACATGCCACGAGTAGATTCTTTGCCAGTGTGGATTCCAATCCCTCCCCATCTTGGGAAGTCCAAGTTTCCATCTTTTCTGAGCTCTTCAGAACCTTCTTCATTCCCTGCTCACATCACACCCTGTTACTGCCCCTGCACATTACTGCCTCAGCTAACCTTCCCTGTGTGCCCTCTCTCTCTTCTTGTCTGATACTCCTTCAAGCTCACCAGGTCCATAATTCTAAACAATTCTTCCAAATTTCACCAGCAATCATTCATTCTTACAGGAATGCTTTTGCCCTCAATGATCATATTTTGCAGTTTATTCACGATTATCTGCCTGATGTATAACACCCTGCCTCTTATCAGCATCCTGAAATTCTCAAATTGAAATAACATTTGCCTCATTGCTTTCAGCCTTATTATCAATTATCTTTCCTGGAGTGGAAGATGAGAGCTCAGTGGTTTGATCTGGTCCTGCTGCCGAGATCGATTCATGGTGAATACATTTGACATATTTTCTATAATGAGGCATGGCTGTGGAGTGGCCCAGAAGAGGAAGGGAAAAGAGTTCTAACGCTGCTCAGATGGGTGGCAGAGGGAGGGAATAGATGGTAGAAAGACAGGCAGGAGGACAGCATGATACCGATGTGGGGATAGCTAAATCCAAAATGATCATAATTTTTAGTCCCATGTTAGTCAGGTGATCCATACGAGAGTTGCAAGGTATAACAGGAGGATATTGCAGCATGTCAGAAATCCTGTGCGTGGAGGAGAGGAACTTCAGCTAGGAGTAGGAAGGGGGAAAATCCACGTCACCCCAGGCAGGAAACTTGAGGAAGCCTCACAGCTCACGTTTTGGCTGTGGGATTGGAACTGACATTGATTTAAATAGTTCTTGGGTCTGCATTAGTCAGGGATATGGAGTGGGACTGGCCCTAAGTCTGTCCTTGGAACTAACAAACTCGGAGGGAAGAAAAATGAGAGCGAAAGTGGTAAATAACTGTTCCAAATTCCATCCACAGTCATTCCTGGAGGAGTGCCTTCGCCCTCTGAGGGTGACTCCAATTAAGGTGTTGTTTTATTCCTAGGCTTACATTTCTTAATCTATAAAATAGAGAGAATGGTGTTTTCCCTTTTACCCAGTTGGATTATTTTGAAATTCAAATGAGATGGACATGAGAAGCCACTGAAAGCCAGAAGATAAATTACTATCCTTGCTGTTGTTCTCTCTACTTGGGATTGGAAGTCTCCATTGGTTCAGTCTACAAGTTAACAAGCCACCAAACATTATTGCATGAAACTGTAAAGGAAAATTGAGTTGATGGGGCTTGTTTGTAAAGCCACTGTTGGAAGATTAGGCTAGCATGCCGAAGACCTCTGTGATATTGTGGGAGAGCTACCATTACTGCTTTGAAAATATTAGGTCCCACGTGCCAAGCATAGTGTCAAAAGCCTATCTCTCTATTTCTTTCAATCCTTACAAAAGCCCTGGTGTTTAGGTATTTTAATACATGCTTTTCAAAGTAGACAGGTCATTCTATTCCAGGACTGATCCATTTCACCGATAATGCTGTGCCCATGAACATAGGTCTTCTCAAAACTCCATTTTTAATGGAAAACTTTCTAAATGAAATCCTACACAGAAATACAACATGGAGAAAGAGGAACTGGATATTTGAAGGAGGGGTGAATAGGATGGGGGATACCTTGTTACCCTGTCTTCTTCAGACTCTGTACCCCACAAATACTCAATCCCCTAAACATCACCATGGGTCCCTTGGAGATCCAGAAATGCAGATTGGAAATATCTATTGCAATATCCATCCTTGCCAATTTCAATGTATTCTGTCCACCTAAGACTGAAATAGAAGTGCATAGCTTTGGCACCAGAGGGTCACCTGTTTTAAGGAGCTGAAACAATTTTGCCCACCTGCAGCAGTAAGTTTGAGTAAGCATGCTACCTTCTACATCAGCTCCAATGCCACTCTCTGCAGGACACTTAGGAAGCTTTACTCAGTACCTGTCACGGGAAAAGCACAGAATGAGGCTGATGATTGCTCTCAGGCATTTGCTATGAAATGAGTGAAAGAGGGAAAAATTGGTATGTGGTATAGTCGAAAGAGTCCTTGTCTGGTAATTCAAGCCCTGGCTGCCACTCTGGCCCTGCAGTTTTAGGAAAATTACCACCATATGGAGACCTAGTTTTCTCTTATGAAATAAGGTTGTTGGACCAGGTATTCTCGAAGGATTTTCCAACTTCTAGAGCCCTCTAAGTCTGTAAAGAACCTCTCCAGTCTTGCTTGTCCAAGCTGCCCAATCCAATTATCTGTCCTAGCCATAGAATCCTAACACCTAGAGTGGTTATATTCTTTCTTTTGACTTTTCTTTATTTTACATGGTCCTCCTTGGTGATATGCTGAGAAACACTTAACGAAAGTGGGATGGAAAGAACTTTCTCGATTCCCATGGTATAAACACCACTGCCATAGCCCACGTCTAGCTTTCAGTGTAAGGTCACTGAATGTGAGCGGCACATTGCCATTCACATTCCTGCCACCTGTATACACAGACACAACCTTCAGAGCAGAGCTAACAGTAAAGTGTATCAAAACCCTTAGGAAATAGCAAGTTTGGGTATTCTTTTAACTTTACTTTTCCTGTGATCTACAGAATTGCATACAATTTAGCTTCTAGTACTCACCGTGTTAGTCAACTTTCTGTTATTCAACCCATGAAGAGAAATGGCTTATTTTGGCTCATGGTCTTGGAGCTTCCAGTATGTGATGGTCCTGTTGCTTTTAGACCCATGCTTCCACGTCATGGCAGAAGAGCGTGGAGAAACAAGTTCACTCATTCATAGCTGTTAAACGAAGAAGAAAGAAGAAGAAGAAGAAGAAGAAGAAGAAGAAGAAGAAGAAGAAGAAGAAGAAGAAGAAGAAGAAGAAGGAGGAGGAGGAGGAGGAGGAGGAGGAGGAGGAGGCTGAGATCCCATACTACCCTTTAAGGGCACCTTACCAATGACCTAAAAGTCTCCCATGAGGCCCTACCTCTTAAAAGTTGCACTACCTCCCAAAAGTGCAGGCTGGGGGATCAAGATTTTAACACATGGGCCAAATCCAAATATAATACTCATCATGTTCTCATTGTCTCCTCCCACCCTCTCTCTCTCCCCTTCCCTCTCCCTGTTTCTCTCTCTTTCCCCCCTCTCTCCTCTTCCCCCTGAGTTCAGATGGGTGATGTATTCCAAGTCTTTAATACAAAACTAATAATAAAAAGTTAAGAATATTAGAAAAGTCACCCATAGTGAAAATAAATGCAGTCATCAACCTAGAGAAATTGAAGACCTAGAGCTCTAGCCACTTGTTTTCAAAGTTCCATGATACTCAACAATTTGACAGAAAATTAGTATGTGCCCAAAACTACTGCTGTAAAAACACTGGCTGCACTTGTGGTAGTTTTATTCCATTAAAATAAAGTTAAGACAACAAAGAAGGGTATCTGGGCATTTCTGCATTCCTGGCTATTTTCCAATGATTTATGCAGCTGCCCATTGAACAGGACAAATATATTTGAGAAAAATAAGTATTATGAATTGAGAAAAAAAGAAATGTAGAAATGGAGATAGAAGCATTATTTGTGGGATTTTGATCACATTTCCAACTTCACTTTTTGTTTTTGGACATAATTGTGATGCAAGTATACTCAGAGTTAAATAAGTGTGCAACGTGAAAAGCCACCAGGTTGAAAATCAGCACATATGGAATAAAAAGATAGGAAGTATTTAAAAATAAAACACTCAGATTTTTATTATACATGTTGCAGAAAACAAATGCTTCTAAGAAGTAATAACTCCTATCTCACATTCAATCACTACATGATTCAAACTAGTCAAGAAATTTCACTTGGAAAAAAATATAATCATTTGTCATAGTTTCTTCTATTGCATATCGACAATAGGTTCTCAAAAAATTATAGTACCATTTGAACAAGAAGGAATATTTCACAAAAGTCCTCACAATCTACATTTTCAAAAATTATATATGGGATACTGCTCACAACCAACTCAAACACTTAAAATGCATGTTTGATACAGAACCATCATTCCAAGAATAAATGATAATTATGTAGCACTCTCAAAAGACTTTAAATAGTAGCAGAAGCCCACAGGAATGTACTGCAACTATATTGATAAGTATTCTTTACTTGAATAAAAGATTTGAACCTGGAATAAAGCACATTTATTTACTTCAAAGTCCCTAACATGTTTGTGGACATTGAATTTTTTTTTTCACAGAGACAGAACCAATTTTGTTTAGTTGTGTGTGTTTGTGTGTGTGTTTGTTTATTTGTTTGTTTTTTTTGTTTTTTATTTGAGCCAACACTTTATTTTGTACATGTTACTGAGGTTCGAACCCACATCCTTGCGCATGCCAGTCAAGTGCCGTAACTGCTGGGCCACCACTCCAGCCCCCAAAATAGACTTTTTTAAGAGATGGGAAAGGCAAATACATGGAAGACTGCATCGAGTCAGATTGCTAGAGGGGCAGGTGTACAACAGAGAGCAATGGGTTTTGGAGTCGATTGGGCTTTGGATTCAGGTTGCTAGCACCCTTGATTATGAAACAGATGACTTTGGGTAGTTGACTAAGCCTTCTTGCCCTCAGCTCCCTCACCTACCAAAGGGACATTTAATGTCACCTATATCACAAGAATATGATGGGAAATTGATGCAATGATAATTGAGAATTTCCTAGAAATTGAAATGTAAGAGGATAAAAAGAAGTTGTATAACCATCTCCCACTTGCTGCTTTTGCAAAGTCCCTGAGTATGATGCAGCCGCCCTGGAATTAGATTGAAAAAATATTTGAGCAGGATTGTATACAGTACTGTGTCATTCTGTGAAGAATGGGACAGTTGAAAGTGGTTAAAAGCAATAGTCTGGAACTAAAAATGGAAAGATTGGGCAAGATATTAAAAACAAACCAGCCACAACAACCTCCCAAGTCGTAACAAGAATTGGGCAACAGAAGGGTGGCCTGAGTCACCATGGCGAAGAGGACTCAATGATAGGTCAGCTAGTAGATGAAACCACTCTGGAATGACTACAGATGGAGACTGCTTGAGGTTGATGATCTGAAATGGTTTTTCCAATCCTAATCCGGTTTATTTTTATCTTCCTCATGAAATGTAAAATAATTCACATGACAATTTGATTGAGACCTTATGGGTATCATTTCCATTGTGCAACACAGGAACATTTCGGGTAGCAAGGATTTGCCAAATGGTAACAGAAGATGGCCAATGGGAGCTGATGGTTGAGCAACAACCTAGTGAATCTGGGAGAAGAGGCCACCGGTGTAGATGGTCCCAATCAAAATGCTTCATTGTCATCAGTTCAGTCTCCTCTCATTTTTATCATTCAGGGACTTAATGAAGAAGGAAGTAATAAAAAATAAATAAAAAAGCTAAAGAGGGGCTGGAATGGTGGCTCAGCAGTTACGGCACTTGCCTGACATGCGTGAGGACGCAGGTTCAAATCGCAGCACCACATACACAATGAAATATCAGAACAATAAAAACCAGATGAAGAACTAATTCAAATTGATTCTCTCTTTTTCTCTAGCTCTCTCTCTCTCTCTCTTTCTCTCTCTCTCTCAAAAAGTAAAATACAACAAAACAAAACAAAGACAGAACCTTTGATCAACATCTTCTGGAATTACCCCCCTAGGAGTATCTGTTCATGCCAGAACAAAACCCTACCCTACTCTCAGATGCCCCAAAGCCAGAACAACTTTGATATCAATTCCTGAAATCTATAGGCAACTGCAAACATGTAGAGATGTGATGAACCATTAACTACATGCACATCCTTCAAGATTACCACATGGTACCTGCAGCAATCTAGAGGAGATTTTTAAAATCTGTAGGGTGATTTAGTGACAGAGTGCTTTCCTAACTTGTGGGAGTCCCTGCATTCAATTCCTACCTCGACACTAGACACACACACACACACACACACACACACACACACACACACGTGGGGCTGGGGTGGTGGCTCAGGGATTATGGCTTTTGCCTGGCATTTGCAAGGATGTGGGTTCGAACCCCAGCACCACATACACAATAAAGTGTCAGAGCAACAAAACCCACATGAAAAACTAAATAAAGTTGATTCCCTCTCTCTCTCTCTCTTTTTCTCACTATCCCTCTCTCTCTAAAAAAAATAATATCTAGAAAGTCTAAAAGTCAGACCTAGTTTTAGACAATCTGCTCCTAATTTTGCTTTCTCTTAGAAGGACCGTTAAATGTCTTAGAAAATGACCATCATTTCAGTGCTGGCCAGCTCAGGCAGTTCACGTCTCCAATGTATGGTAGAAAGTGAAAATAATTAGAGTTATGACAAACCAGGCCCTGCCCTAAATTCCCAGGTACAGCCTGTACTGTTTTTAGGCAGTTTCATAATCTCATTTGCACATCTGTGTTTGTTTAATATTTGAGTGTGTTTGGGTGTGCTTTTACAAATGGTTATCTATAAATCCCCGTCCATTAGGTAGCTTGGACTTTTACAAAGGGATCCAAAGATCTAATGAAAAAAACATTTTGATAACAATTCTGTTTATACAGAGCATTCCCCCCACACTCCCTCTAAAGAGTTCCAAGTACTTTTCATTAAAACATTACAACATGTGTATAAGGCAGGTAGTTGGTTGGAAGCAGTAGCTAAATATTTTATAGATGAGCACTTGAGCCTCCAACCAGGATGGGGACAGGACCCCAAACTTCCAAGCCACCTAAGTCCTCTTGCCCTCCACTGTCAGTTTCTAGTCCACAAGCCAAATAAAATTTGAGTTTAGATCAACTGCAGAGAAATTAGTACTCCACTGCTTCTATTAAGTTTCCTTCTCAGATGTTTTCCATGCTACTCTAATAAGCACAGTTCTGTTCACCTCTCAGAAACAGGTACATCCCCTTATTTGTGGTAAAGAAATAAGATTTGAGAAATTAATCACAAAATATGTCAGAACACCAACAGAATTCCCAGATTCACATTTTCAAGGAAGATGACTGTAACATGCGTTTTGCAAAGGATATCTGAAAATGTTCACAGTTAAGGATGTAAATGTTTGTAGCTTAGGCGAAATGGCTTAAGACAAAGTAAAATAAGACTTCTGTTTGACCCAAGAAAAATATTGTGAATAATAAAATGAAAATTTCTAGAATAATCTACTAAGAAAGATCATTCCTGATATTTGCAGGGACTCCAGTAATAGCACAAATGAAGCTTTATTTTAATATTCTATCACCCAATTTTGACTAACATATTTCCAAAATGACAAAATAAGAAATACATAGTGTTATGGTTGCTATAAGATTGACAAGACCAAATATCTAAGAGGATTGAGTAGTGAAAAAAGAAAACATAACATGTACTTTTCCTTAAAGCATATGAATTTGGGCATATTTTAATTTAAAAATAGGAAATTAAGCTGGGTATGGTGGTGCACACCTGTAATCCCAGTGACTGGGGAGACTGAGGCAGGAGAATCACAAGTTCAAAGCTAGCCTCAGCAACTTAATTAGGCTCTCAGCAAATTAGTGAGACCCTGTATCAAAATAAAATATCAAAAGGGTTGAGGATGTGGCTCAATGATAAAGTGTCCCTTGGTTCAATCCCTGGTACCATTCACACACAAAAAAAAAAAAGAAAGAAAGAAAGAAAAAAAGAAAAATTAAATGTAAGATATAAGACTTCTGTTCAAAAATTTGTTTTTAATCTAAGGATCCAAAATTATATGCTAATTTTTTAAGGAATTGAGCTATTGTACAATCATAAGTGCATAGAGATAGGCATATATTCTTCAGCCAGAATTACCTCCTAGATCCCTTCTTATTCACCCTCCCTTTCCCTTCCCCCAACTGCCCCTCCCCCTCCCTGCTCATACGTATTTATGATTGCCCTAAATTATGTGTTGCTTCACCTTTGTTGGCTCTAGTACGTGAGATTGACTACCTTTCTCCCAGGCCTGGGTTTAGCATCAGCCTCCACAAATGAAGGAAAACATTCAGCCCTTGACTCTCTGGGTTTGGCTAACTTTGCTCAGCATGATTTCTTCCATCGCCATCCACTTACCTTCAAAGGCTGCAATTTCATTGTTTCGCGTTGCTGAGTAGATAATTTTTTTTATTTTTTTTATTTTTTTTTTATTTTTAAAAAAAATTATTTGCAATTTCAGTATTTGGGTTCTATCTAATCAACATTGTAAAGAAGTACACATCATGCAGGTTGTTTACGTATATACAAATTTAAAAGTACTATTGATTATTATTATTATTGTAAAATATTCCTCAGTTTGTAAATCCTGCACTAATTTGTTGGTTCTTTCAGAAACACACAGGCACGCACACACACATGGTGAGCGCTATTGGAAATCACATTTTGTTATGCAAGAATCTATTGTATTCATACCATGTAACAACAGATGACACTATTTGACAAGTTCATTAATTTGTCTTTCCTCTAAATTAAGCCCTTCTTCTGTCTCAATCTTCCCCGCTAAGTGAAGCAGTGTCCGCCTGTGATATCACCAGGGGTGTGTTCCACAAATCTTCATGGCATTTGGTCACGGTTGCTTTTATTTTGAGGACACAGCAAGAAATCTGAAGGAGCTTTTCCCTGGGGCTAGAATAATGTTGGTTACAAGAACAAATGTTTAGGGTCATTGGTTACATTGTGCTAGCACCAAATGCTTGATCCCAAATGACAAAGAATTCCATATATTCTTTAACAAATGTGTGTATGTGTGTGTGTGTGTGTGTGTGTGTGAGAAAGAGAGAGAGAGAGAGAGAGAGAGAGATGCATGAGCCTCTAATGTTCAGAACCCAGAAGAAATCTTTTCCTTGGTCTGAAAGCATTATTGGCTACAGGGTCTTAGACCCCTACATAGTTGCAAGAATCTTCTTGAGCTATAACTGACTCAGCTGAGAATGGCTATGAGGCTAAGGTGGAAGAGAATGCCCACAGGTGAAGTACCGATCTAGTTTTGTACTTGATAACTGAACACGTGGACAATGTATCTCTGATCTATCAATCAAATTGTAGGACTAAACCATTTCCATACAGTTTACTTAAGAATCTTTTGAAGCTTTGTAAAAAAGTGTGTGATGAAGTGTTCTAGTTTAATAGTAGCAAAAGAGAGATCCTGTTTTCTTTTGCATTCATTCGTAACAGCATACACTACTATGAAGTTATACATACGCTCAGACCCGAATCTCTCCAAACATCCACTGAACACCGCACAGATCAGCAAACAGCCAAAAAAAAATTTATCACAGCCCATGCATAACTAGAAAGCAAACAATGCCAACTGAATCCTGGTTCATATAAGTTGGTAAAAACCCATTGCAATCACCACTGAAGGACCCATAGCCAAGCCAGGACAAGATTGCGTGATTAAGAAAAGTGTGTTGAGATCTAAGTGGTGGAAGAATCCAGGCACAATGATGCCACAAGATCTGTCCCAAGTGAGATGCCACAGTGAACGATCTGAGACCAGAAGGAGTCAGAATTCTGGCACTATAGCTACTAAGGGAGGTGCTCAAAGATGTTCACCACCAGTGCCAGAGATGGCCCTTGGGCAAGGCAGCACCTTTAACAGAGAGGGAGGCACAGGGAGGGGAAAGCTTGCTGTTTCCATCAGGAGACCAGAGGGGAGATGATGGACAGCTGGAGTTCTGAGCTGATGAAAAGCATGCGAGGAGAATAGCAGGTTATTTTAGTGGGATGGATTACCAAGTAGTTTCTAAGCAATGGTGTAAGAAGATATTCCAGATGGAACAAGTGCACAGGAGTGTCCAGGGTTTCTCTTGTGGGCTTCACATCAGCATACCACAACTGTGATGTGGAAGAGTAATCTTACTTTGTATTCTCCTTTACCCAATTTGGGGGCATTTAGAAATTCAATAGTGCTTCTAAATAAAGAAGTTGATATGAAGTTGAGATATTCATGCAATAATTGCCATTGCTTCAAATTAAAGGGACAGGAGATATAAGTGAACCCATTATAATCTAGACTGATGGGTTTGTTTATGGAAAGACCAACACCGAGGTACAAGATAAGCAATATCCCTAAGATCACGCAGCAAAGAATCTGATAGTTTCATCTTTGCACCAAATGGTCTGCTACCTTATGAACCAAATCACCATTGTGTGATGATGACCTCAGTAATCTGTTAATAAAGAAAATAAAACACTTTGGACTGAAGTTCTTTCCCTCTTAGGAAAAAAGAAATATGTTTCCAAATACTGCCAAACTGATATTAATGTTGACCCAAAATCAAAGAGAAGAAGAAAACCCAGAGTACTTGGAGTATTTTGAAAAGATATTTCTACTTACTTCTATCCATCCCACCACTTCCAAAAGCAAACCCATTTGAAAGAGATCGTGAGAACAAAAACCTGGCAGGTTACACAAATTGCTCCTGGATTCATAGTGCCTAGAATTCTGTGTTCCTTTAACAGATTTTTGACTTCTAGAAGGTTCTGTTTTGCAAAGTCTTGGACCAGAGCTCAGCTGAACATACACATCACCTTTGAGCCAGCTGTTAGATAGGCCTGGAACTTATTGGTGGTTTCATCACTTGCCATTACTCAGCTCTAAATGGAAATGATATTCCACAGACTCAACTGAGAGAAGAATGAGAAAGGCCTTCTTGTTGTGTTTTTATTCCATATTCACAACCTCAAGAGTGAAAGAACAGAGTGCCAATCAGCAACTAGGATTCCCTGCTGATTATTAAGATATGTCATCAAGTTCATCATGGGTCAGGATAAAGACGACGGTGATCTGTTGATCTCTTTTAATGCCTGAGAGAAGAGAAAATGGTAGTTAGTAATCAGTTATGGGAATAATTTGGTATAGACTGAAACAGACAAGTTCTAAACTACATGGAATTTGGAGACATTGAATGTATAGAAGGTAAAAATGCAAAAATCTCCTACTTCACTCAAGTCTTTAACAAATGAAGAAACCATAAATGAGAAGATAATAAGAAGAATAATGAAATGAATATCTAGTATATATTGATTATATACTAGATATGAGACATGATAATTCTTTATATGCATTATCTCAGTCACTGTTATTATCTTCATAAATATGATATTAGCATTTTTCAGTTTTATAGATAAGAAAGTTAAATTTCAGGGAGGAGACATAATTTGTACAAAATAAGAGAGAAAAATTAAGTCCAGGACTTTCTGATAAGACAGATGATGGTCCTTGATCTTCATTTCTATACCTCATAGAAAAAAAAAGACAGTCACACACATAAAATGGAAAACAAAATTATAGGACAAATAATTGGGAAAAAATATTGTCAGCACATGACTAAAGAAAAAATGGTTAATATTTGTAATGTAGAAAAAGCATTTTTAAACTGATAAAAAAAATAAAACCAGCAATATGGAAATTGAGCTAGGGACCAAGGGGGTAAAATGCCAAAATAAGAAACATACTATAACAAGTTATCATAAATCTGGTGAATTAAAGCAGCATAAATGAATCATCTTACATTTCTGGAGGTCAGAAATCTAAAATAGTCCACAGGGATGTGTTTCATTTGAAGGTTCTTTGTGAATTTGTTGCTTTTCCCAGGTTCTACAGGATTTGGAGAATCTGTTGCTTTTCCCCGTTTCTACAGGATGCCCACATTCCTTAGTACCTGGCCCATTCCTCTGTCCTCAACAGCATTGCATCTTCTCTCTGTTTTCTGGTTCGCTTCTATCTTCATATCTTCTCTCTATAATTCTTGCTCTCCTGTATTCCTCTTATAAGAACTCTTGGGCCCACCCAGATAATCGAGGATTAACTTCCCATCTCAAAATCCCTAAATGAATCACACCTTCAGAGTTTCTTTTATGGTAGAAGGTAATATTTGCAAGCTCTGGAGATTAGAACATGGACGATTCATAGTGGGAATGATTCAGTCTATAACAGTTGTAACCATTTTCATTTAAGACTGCAAAGAAATGCTAAATTTTGCCAATTTAATTTGAGAGAGTACATGCAATGGTGGCAAAGCTACTGCTGGGAGTACTAATGGGTCTAAACTTTCTGAAAGGCAATGTGGCACTATATATCAAAGAACTTTTTATTGTTTTCCCCTGAGCAGAAAGTAAATTTTTTAGAGTTGGTCATAAGAAAATCTCCACAGATGTTAACCAAGGATGCTGGTTTCAATAACAACAATGTAAATTGTTTTAATACATTACAGTTTGTCATTCATTGATATTCACAGCTGTTTTGAAAGTCGTATTGTAGAAAAAAATATTGAAAGATATGGAAATACTATTCTGCATGAGAAAATGACAAATATATAGATATATATTCCTTTTAAATAATACTAATAAATAAAGTTTGGAGGCTTTCCATTGTTTCCAGCTTTTTTTGAATGAACTTGACCCAGCTATCTCATTCCTGGGTATTTTCCCAGAAGAGCTAGAATTGGCATACTACAGAGACACAGTTACATCAATGTTTATAGCAGCTCAATTTACAATAGCTAAACTATAGAATCAACCCAGATGCCCCTCATTGGATGAATGGATCAAAAAACTGTGATATATATAACTGTGAGAATGAATATGGAAGGGATACACACACACACACACACACACACACACACACACACATATACACTTTTCTGCTTAGAAAGAATGATATCATGGCTTTCGCAGCTAAATGGATGGAAATGGAAAAAAATCATGCTGAGTAAAACATCCCGAACACAGAGCCTAAATGGTCAAATGTTTTCTCTAATATGTGGAAGCTAGAGTAAAACTAAGATAGAATGAAAGTTAGCTAAGTTTAATTAATAAACTCACTAAAGTTGAAGTAACCCATAACCTGGTAGAACCATAGCTATGAAGATGGGAGGAGAAGGGAGGGAGGAAAGGTGAGGAGAGAGGAAAAAGGGGGATTATCAATATGATTGGGTACATTCAACTCCCAAAAGAAGCCAAACTATACTCAGGTAGGCATATAAACCTGGACATTTCAACAATTAATATACATTTATGTGCTAATTTGTGTATATAACATGGGAGAATTACATAGGAGACACGAGATCGGGGAGTGGGTGAAGTACACCACCTACAGGACCAAATGCCTCTGAGCTTCAGCTTTCTCATATTTAAAAAAAAAATGAGAAGGTAGAATCATATCACCTTTGAAATCGGTAATAATCAGACTTCGTTCCCATTCCCATTTTAAGAGACATTCTCTCTCTTGTACAAAGCAAATCTCCTTCCCAGAAATGCTCTACATGAAGCAAACAGAAGATCTCAAACCAGGAATCTAAGTCCGACTCCTACTGTCCACTTTCTGTCTCTATGATACTTGTTAAATCTACGGCTTCATTTGATCTGTCCATAAACAAGTGGCACGTAGCATTTTATGGCCTAAAACCTTTAGTGCAGTAGGAGACACATAGTACTTAAAAAACAGGGTATATTAGAGGTAACATCAGGCACTGTTCAAGGTTACAGTCTCCCCTTTCCTCCTGCACACTGCCTCCTTTTCTTCTGGAATATATTTAATATCTAAGAAATCTAAGGTAACCAAATTTACATCTTTTATCTTATTGCTAATTTTAAGAGATTCTAACTTTGTCAACTCCAAGGAGTAATAAGGGTGACTTCGGCTTATTGTTCACAGACCAATAGATACATAGAGTTCTGGGCCAGCACTGTGGAGCTTCCCCCCAGTAACCTCACTCATCAGCAGGACACTTCTCCATTTAGAACAGTCCCACCCATGGAGACCTCAAATTCCGTTCACACGACTTCTAGCATCTATCATACTCAGCACTCTGTGCAGTCCAGATTGACTTACAAATTGTCCTCCAAGGGGGAAAGGTCACTCAAAAAAGAAGAGAAACAGCTTGAGAATGGCTGCCTACCTTCTTCCAAGAAATACGGGTCAACGCCTTGATTACTGCAACCGAAAATTATAAGTCACGGGTAGCTTCCACATTTAATTCCTATTCTGGACCCAATTTGGTATTACACTCAAGAATGAGCTCTGGATAACATCAACAGAGCAGGAGACCATGATATCTGTCTCTTTCTAGACACTAGAGTATGGCAGAATTAGTTATAATGCACTAGAAGGCTCAGAGTGCCCAGAATTAGGCTGGAAAACCCCCATCAGACATTCATGGGGATTCCTACACTGCCATTCTGACAAGTCTAAGAAAGGATGCGATTAAAACTCTCAGTAGAGGCCTCGTGAGTTTTTCAAATGTTATGTGATTCCTTAGAGAAGAAGATTCCAACTGAGCAGACTCCCAGGGTCTCAAGGAAGATGAGTCTCACTTTCTCTGGCAGAGCCCTTAAGAACCCCAAGGTACACTGAGTCTACCAAGAACACAGATGCAGCAGTACTCCTGAGCAGGGGACAATTGCAGCATTGAAGGATGAGACAGAGCAGCCTCTGCACCCAGGATGGAATTCACCACGGAAACCTGGGCTGCATCCAGAACACAGCAGCTAACTAGCTTTTGTGAGTGTCTAAGCAATGCTTTCCAGATGCTGCGGCCTATTGAGGGAGGTTTTCAGGTAGCTGCTTCATCCACAGCCTCTCTGGACAGAATGTTTGCTTCCAACTTGCCCTAGCTACCATCTGTACCTGCATTACTGCACAGATGTTCCAAGTCCTGCTGGGAAACTTAAGGCACACTGGAGGCTACCTTCCCAACTAGGCCTTTGTCAACGTCCAGCAGGCTCACCCCTTCTAAATCTCAGCTTCCTGTCCCAGTACCACCTCATATCCCAAGAGACAAATGTTCAAAGCCAAGATTTCTCCTTCCATTGAATTCAGATGAAGCAAAATACATTAATTAGATCCTATTCCAAATACCAGTGTTAATGCATTCTGATAGATTTAGCACTCCGGGAAATGAGAAGCTAACGATAACAGCAGGTCAGGCCAAGGAGGACCATCCCTAAGGATGGAATCCTGCCTGTCCACGCTGCCAAGAGCATTGGTGCGTAAAACCTTGGTCCCTCACCCTGTCTCTCTCCCACAACATCTATCTCCATCCTGACCCTCAACACTTCTGGCTGAGATCTGATTGCCCTGGGCTTTCTCAGAACAGCAACCCAAAGACAGGAACAATTTGTTCAATAGTTTCATGGCAGGCAAAGATTCTTGCCTTTGGCAATTTTCTTAAATGGTTGAGAGATTTAAAGATCTTTCAGCCCGAGTGCACTGCTCTGGCTGTCACACCTTCCCAGAACCCCTCTCAACTCATCCTGATCTCTGCTTTCTTCCCCCAGCACTCCGCCAACGCTGTGCCCTCCGAGGTCACTGAAAACCTCATTCTTCATAAATCTCAAGATGGTCTCTCTGTTCTCCCTCCTCCTGAGCCCTCCTAGTTAAAATCTCTCCTCTCTTTCCCTGCAATCGTGGACTCTGTTCTCTTTGCTTGCCACCTTTCTGCCTGCTCTTTCCTCTGAGCCTCTGCTTCCCCCTTTTCCTCTGACATTTTCGTGCTGTAGATATCCCCCCAAGGTCAACTGTTGTCCTCTTTACCATTTCTGCGATTGGCATCGCAGAGGTACCAATCCTGATCTGTGCATGTTTAGGACAGGGAAAATCCTAACAAAGAAAAATTCCCTTTGTTTGGACATCAGTGATGTGACCTTCATAATGCTGTCTTTCTTTAATGATTTTTGTTTTTCATTATAGTTTTACATATTGAAGGGGTTTGTTGTTACACTTCCATGCATGCAAACATCATATGCGACCCTTTATCCTCCCTCCCCTCTCCTTCTCCATCCCCTTCCATCCCCTGCCCTTCCTCATCACCCCTAGTCTACAAGCCTGCCACCAGTCCACCTGGTAGTGAGTGAGGAATCTGTTGTCTAAATTTACTGTTCTCTCACTTTTTCCTATATTGTACTCTAGCTTCCACTTAGGAGAGAAAAAAATTGGCCTTGAGCTTCTGGATTTGGCTAATTTCACTCAGTATGATTTTCTCATCTCCATCCATTTATCAGTGAAGGCAACGGTTTTTTTTTTTTTTTTTAATGGCTGAGTAGAACTCCATGATATCTGTATACCACCGTTTCTTTATCCATTCATGCAATGATAGGCATCTGGGTTGGTTCCAAAATTTAGCTAGTATGAATTGTGCTGCTATGAACACTGACGTAGCTGTCTCCCTGTAGTGCGTCAAATTTATACCTTCTGGGAAAATATTGCTGGGTCATTCGATGGTTCCAACCTTATTTTTTGATTTTGCTTTACAGAGTGGCTGTACTTGTTTGCACTTCCACCAACAGTGTGTAAATGTTCCTTTCCCCCACACCCTCTCCAGCATTTAATGCTGTCTTTGTACCCCAAATCAACCTTCAACTTCAAAATGAAGCTCAGAGCTGGTTCACTTGAAATTCACTTTCTGCCCTTTAGCGCCATCAAACTAAACTGATACTGGCCTTGATTTATGTCCTTCAGAGTGCCTTCCAAATTGTTTTCCTCCATGCCTTTGCAAAGTGCTTCTTGGTGTTAAACTGGGCACCTCCTTGACTCCACCTTGCTCATGGAGCTGCCTCTTTCCCATCCTCTGAGGACATGAGAGCGCCTGCAGCAATCTTTGTTCTTACTGGCTGGGGAGGGCAGCATCAGCCAAGGAATCACACATTCCCTGAGAACGACAGATGGTTGTTAAGCCTCTGGAGGATGTTTACAGCTGCCACGGGAGGACTAACAGGGCAGCATGATAGTCTGCAAGGTGAAAGAGAGCTAGGCACTGAAGCTCAAGACGCAGTTAGATACTAAAGGGTACCAGTGGGAAGAGAATCACAGGAATGGAATGTAGGATGGCCCTAGGGTCCTGTGGCAAGCAGAATCCTGATGCGTTCAAGGTCTAGGGGAAAAGAAAACTGTATTACTGGTTAGCAAAGAATGGGGACTTAGGGTAAGATGCAACTGCAGCCAAATCAAGTAGGACCTTAGGGACCATGCCAATAATGCTGACCCTTATCCTAAAAAGTATAGACTATTGATTTATTTTAAGCATGTCAAGGTCACCATGGTTATGCACACAGCACAGACAGGGAGTGAGGAAGAGGAGCTGGGACAGAGGAAAAGCAGTTAAAAAGCAGCAGCAGCGGGAGGTATAATGACTACTTTCAGTGTGCTCGGAGTTTATTTGGGGTCAATTATTACCGATCAGTAGGCTGAGTCTTTGCACTTGCCCACTCTGCATGGAAAGATCAGATGATCTGCAGTGAACAGGAACCGAGATCTCCAACTGCAGCTCTGCTTTTCTAGTTAACTGGTATCATCTATACGGCAGAAAGAACTCCCTCCTTAAGATCCATACCTAACGTGAAAGCATAGATTACATAACATTTGTGAAAGGAAAGACTATATGAATATGCAACTTTGCTACTGCTGGTGTTCACATTTCAAGTTGGAGTCCGCGCTGGGGATACAGTAACATATTCAGGGAAATTGGGTACGAAAGCAGACTGGAAACTACTCTCTGTGTTCTCGTAAAATGCAGAAACAACAGCAGCAATGGTCTCCGTGATACCACACCTGAAAAAGAAATTTAGGGCAGCAGCCAACCTTGACTGAGAGGCAAAGTGCAGCGTGGTACAGTCAGTTTATCCCAGGCCACGAAGACCAGCTCCTGGCTGCTCACAGCCTCATAATCGCATGTTGCTTCAGGCTCCAACAAGCTGCGTACTGTCACAGGCAGCAAACAGCAAAGTCAGAAGGATTAAGTGACTGCGTGTGTGTTGGCCCTATAGCAGAGTCGGGAGACGCCAGCTGGCACTGGAGCTGAAACTCTTTCCTTAAGGAGAAACGAACTCTGCCACTCGGAGCAGAATTTCCCCCTTCGCGTTTAACTCCTCCTAGAAAACCGTCCCTGACTTTGCAAACACATATAGAAGCAAGAGCCCTCCTCCATGTGCATCTGCAAATCCCTGCTAGGCACAAGTGCAAAACAGTTGCCAATCATCCTTTTTGGGATTTGCAGGGCAAACAGCCAATTGGCTGCCTGCAGGTTATTCACGCAGCAATAGGAAACAAATTTCTTGCTGCAATTATGCTTAAGTTTCTACTGTTTACCCCAGGAATAAACTAATTGCTGCTATAAAACACCCTTTCCCACACTGTCCAGCACACATCTGTAAATTCCAAGAGGAATAGGGTGAGCCAGTTGCCAGCTGGCTTTTGGAAACAAATGGCAACCAGCCAAATGGAAGCCCGTTTATTATCCATGGTGGAATAGAACTCGAGGCTCTTATTGTAAAATACCCTGTGTTTCAGTACTTTACCTTGTGAGCATACAACTTGGATCTCCATTCGTAATCATCCCATGTTTACTACTGGCGGTGGAGGACTAGCAAAGGAAAGACAATACTCATCCCTCGGACACCTGTCGAATAACCTCTGAAAAGCCAGGCAGTGCTTCGTGTCCGCAACTGGTCGTGGGAAGTTTTTATTGTTAAAGGAATTCACAGAAGTAGAACAAAACACACTTTTTCCATCACCACCTTCTATTTGACCTGTAAGTGGATATTATTTAGTTCCAAATATCCTCCCAATTTCTCTTCTCTAGGCTTCCATTATCAAGATTGGTGGTCCTCTCATTCCTGGCTGAAATGTCATTCTGTGTTCGCAGAGAACACTTTCCAAAGTAGCTCATCTTCAGAATGTTTATGATTTTTGAGTCTTTGGACAAACACTTGTTTCTGCCTAGAGTGCTTTTGCTCTGATTGTGAAAAGTCAATAAACCTTTGAAGACATGATTCAAGTTGGGGGGTTGGGGCAGTGGCCGGGAGATGCACAAGCCGTCCTGAAAAACACAGCAGGAAAATTCAAATCCACAGGCAAAAGCCTAAAACAAGCCCAGACTTGCAAAAGACTGGCACTGGGAAGCCCCGAAGAGTGGACACCTTCCAGTATGCCTGCAAATTCTCTGCAAATTATCTGCAAATTCTCTGCAAATTCTCTGCAAATTTCTCATCCTCTGCTGCTCTCTGCTCTTCTTTTGAATTAACAGCTTCCTCCGGGTGTACAGCGTCAACATTAACAGTAGCCTCACCGTCGAGGCCCAACACTGACCATCCTTGATGACATTTTCTACGTCGCTTTGCTAAACGCTGAAGGGAGAATCAAATGCACACCTGGTCTGCAGGGGCTCTTCATGGGTCTGGTGTCCCACCCTGGATGAATCAGCTGTGGCTGGAATACTGAGTTCCATGGTATGAGCCACACTGGCTTGTCATTTCAGGGAGCCAATGGACAGGTTCACAGAGGAGGGTGTTGTGCCCAACACAAAATACAATGTTATGTGACTTTCCACGCTCTGATTATCACTGATGGGTGTGCCTGTCTCCCCACCACACACCAACCGCCACGCTGTGTGTCCTTTTCTAAGGCTATATGTTAATCTTCCACTTCTTTATCACTTGGCAGAATCCCTAGCAAATAAATAGATAGACTCAATCAATCACTGTAGAGTAAGCCCTTTTAAAAACAGAATTACATTATGTCACTCTTTGTTTAAATACTCAAGTGGCTTCCCAGCATACCTAAAGTAAGATCCAAACTTCTTTCCTTGAACTGAAGGATATAATCCTGCCTGTTTCTCCAAATTGGAATCTTATTTATTTATTTATTTTTTCATTCATTCATTTCATGCATTTTGGGGGAGTTTTTTGTTTGTTTGTTTGTTTGTGGTGTTTTGTTTTGTTTTGTTTGTATCCAAAGGTGCTTAACAACTGAGCAACGTCCCCAGACCTTTTTAGTTTTATTTTTAGACAGGCTCTTCCTAAGTTACTTAGGGCCTCTCTGAGTTGCTAAGACTGGCCTTGAACTTGTGATCCTCCTGCATCACTGGGAGTCTAGGTGTGCACCATGGAATCCTGCTGGAATTTCACCTCTTTTAAAGTGGTCCTGTCACACAGATTTTATTTTCTTAATTTCCTCTAGCACATCAATACCTTTCTGGGCTCAGCACCTTGACAAACATTGCTACATGCAATCTTGAGGATCCTGGGTTATTGTTAAGAATGAAGAGATTTCTAAATATGGCTACAAAAATGTGATGTAACATGATCGATTATAACAGACAGGTTAATGTTTTAAACATAGAAATATACAGCACAATACAACTGTACTATTCTGACAAAAAAAATAAATAGCAATACTTCCTTCTACAAAAATACTGTTCCATACTTACTGTCAGTTATTTGCATTACAGACCATGTTCCCTCTACTCTGTCAATTAATCTGCCAAAACCTGTAACATAGAATGTCATCACTTGGGGGAGCTCAGTGAACCACACCTCCTAGATTCAGACTCATGAGTCTCCGCCCACATGGAACCTGAGCTTCACCCTGGAAAGCCTTGGCTGCTAGGATATTGGCGAGTGTATCTGAGTAGAGGGTTGGCACTTGCTGGTATATTGGCTCTTGTCTTTTTCAACCATTCCTGCATCAAGCCCAGCCAGTATGCTGTCCCGAAACCAAGTGGAAAAGCCAGAATGGAGAAGATCAGGTACTGTGGCCCACAGCCCCAGGCCCCCCACGAAACAGTCAGCACTGTCCAGCATGTGAGTGAAGAGTTGGTGGACCTCTCAACCCACAGGGATGCCACATAAAGCATACTTCCCAATCAATCTGCGAAGTCATGAAAAAAAAATAACTTGCTATTGTTCTAAGCCACTACATTTTGGGGTCCCCAAGCACTTTCAAGAGTAGATACTAACTCACTTACCCAAAAGAGAAATGACAAAAGATCAGATTCACATTCTTACTTTAATTATGATTGATATTTGCCCCCTTCCTGGGAGAGGAAGGTGTGTATTTGTCTAAGCTAAAGACTCTGGTGAGTCGCATGACCCTGTTCCCCTACCCTGAAGTCACAGGTGATTGAAAGCAGTTGGCAACTGACACAAAAATAGTGAAACCGTCAGTGAAGAAGTAACCTACGTAACCTGGAATGGAACAGAAAGCTGAACTAAACCCATCCGATTCCCTTTCTCAAGGGCATTAACTAAAAATACTGAATGTCTAAGGCAGGTAAGCAGCAGAAACCAGGGCCAACACGTTAGGCAGAACTACAAGGCACCACAGCACACCAGTGCTAGGTGAAAGTCTGGAGGGAAAGAGCAGGAGCAGTAGGAAGTAGGAAAATCATGTCGGAATGCAGGTGGATAACGTGTTGGTTGAGATCCACAAGCAGAAAGGGTCAGAAGGAGCCGTGCAAAGAGCCAGAGAAAATGCCATGTGTCAGACTCCACATGGCCCCTGTGGTCGTCTGGTTTCCTGCTGGTTTTTCATTTGTGAATTTAAGACATTATTGTCTTTTAATAAACCAGGCTTTGCTTAAGTAATTTGAGTAATTTTCTATTCCATGCAACCTTGACAGCCAAACTAAAGCAAAATTCAAACAGGAAAATTCACCTAGGAATGATTATGATGTTTCTAGTTGCTTTTAACAAGTATTTAATTTCTAATAAACAGGCTCTTGGGATTATTAAGAGGAGGCAACAAAAAGAGTGGGGGGAGACCTGATAAAAATTTATGTCTCATGACAACTTTCTGTGCATCCTGACTTCATGTGATGGCGTTGTTATTATAATGTCAAAAGGTTGAATTTAGAAGTCAAAGTCCCTGGGCCTTCTCCAGACACCTGCGTCCAGCAAATTTTCACTGGCCTCAGTTGGCCCTGTGTGTGAGTTTGCACACAGGCTGGATAACTCACCACCAAAACTCTAAACCCCTGATGACTAGCTATATCAGCTCTTGCAAGTCTACAAAAGAAATAAATAAACTAATCTAGAGAAGAGAGGAAAGATCAGTGTTGCAAGAGAACTTAATCCCGCATTTGAAAGAAAAAAAAAATTAAACCTGACTTTGATTAGAAGATTAAACCCTTAGAATCATTTACTCTGGTTTTTCTTTGTCAGATTTATGAAGTTCTCTCCTTTAAAAAATATGTATATTGCTGAAAGATTGTAAAATTTAATAGCAAACAGGCTATGTACTTAGGAATAGACTAAGCACAATTAGCGCTCACATTCCTCCGGCTCCTATAAATAACTCAGTTTCCTTTCCATGTCTGCAAATTTCATTAGAGTGGTGGAAAAAAAGGGGGGGAGGAAAAAAGAAAAGCCTTCTGATTTTCTTTCATTGCAAAGTTCAGATCCAATCACTCAATCAGGGTCTTTGTACAGGCTAAGGAGGGAGACAGGAGTAGGGTGGGCGCAGATTTTAAATAACTCCAGCCCTAAGGCATATGCCCCTGGCTTTGGAAAGAAACTTTTCTGTGTTCAGCTTTGGAATTCACCTGCTAACACACACACACACACACACACACACACACACACACACACACATAGCTCTCCTCCCGGCAAGTAACCTGCAAGCTGTGTTACGGACATTTCCAAGATGAGCTTCAGTGATCTCACAACAAAGGATTTTTGTCCCTTTCACAGTTTTAATATATTTTAGAGATGCCATCTAATTTAACTGTTATGATTAATTTCATGTATGTAAAAAGAATAAAGGTTCTAAGTTATTTATCAGAAGCTAAAGGTAAGTGTTGGAGAGAGAAGGATATCGTTGAAATTCCAGAAGTTTCTTTGTCCAAGTCCCTGTAGTCTCTGGAGACCCCTTCCCCTCTTCTTTCTAGTAAAAGTCTAGGCCTCACGTGTCTGATAGAGCTGGGGTTTGCGGTCAGCTCTTGGACCAGCCTGCTTGAGTACAACAAGGAGGGGAATTTGGCCCATCTTCCAGTACCTTCTGAGATAATAAGCCGCCTTCTATCATAATATTTCAAGACACTCTTAGATAAAAGTTATTGGTCATAAAAACCCAAAGAACCTAGTTTTTAAAAATGGGCAAAGGGGCTGGAATGGTGACTCAGCAGTTGGAGCACTTGCCTGACATGTGGAAGGACTCAGGTTCAAATCCCAGCACCACATACACAACTAAGTGTTGGAGAAACAAAGGCCAGATGGAAAAATAAATTAAGTTGATTCTCTCTCTCTTTCTCTCCCTTTCTTTAAAAAAATAACAGTGGGCAAAGGACTAGACATTCCTCCAAAGATGTGCAAATGAACAATAAGCATACAAAAATGGTTCCAACATCAAGAATCATTAGGGGAATGCAAATGAAAACCACAATGAGATATTACCTCTTATTCCTTAGAGTGACTATCAAAAAAAATTTTTTTTTCAGAAAATAACAAGTATTGAGGTTAGGAATAAATCCTTGAGCACTGTTGGTGGGAATGCAAAATGGTGCATCTGTTGTAGAAAACGGTATGGTAGTTTCTCAAAAAGTTAAAAACAAGATTATCAAGTAACCCATGAACTCAGAGTATATAGCTCCAAAATCCTGAAATCAGAATCTCAAAGAGCTGTTCAAAGCAATATTTACAATAGCTAAAGGTGGAAGCAACCCAAATCTCCAGTGATAGACAAATGGACGAAGAAAACGTGGTACATGCACACGATGGAGTAGCACTCAGCCTTCAAAAAGAAAACATTCTATTGCTTGCTATGCCATGAATGAATCTTGAGGATCATGGGAGATGAAATAAACCAGTCAAAAAAGACAAACACAGTATGATCCCATTTATGTGAGGTGCCTAAAATAATCAAATCATAGAGACAGAAAATAAAAGGTGGTTTCCAATAACTGGAGAAAGGAAAAAATGGAGAGTTGTTGTTCAATGCATATAGAGTTTCAGTGTTGAGAGATGGAGAATTCTCTGAGATCAGCCAAACAGCAATATGAATGAATTTCATGCTACTACAATGAATATTCAAAGTGAGTAAGATACGATGTTTGTGTTATATGTGTTTTACCATCATTAAAAATTTTTCAAAAAAATATTTAAAAGAGATCATTATTATAAGGCTCTTGGGAGATTTTTATATGAGTTCACTTCTGAGAAGTTCAACCAGACCCTTCATAAGATTTAGAAAAATAGCTTCTTCCTCCTCTTCCAACTGCATCCTCTTTCTCTCCTTCCCCACATCTCCTATTCTTAGATTATCTGTTTCAGTGTCAGACTTTCAGATGGCCCCCAATACAAACCCTGCATTTTGGAATTCACATAATTGTGTAAGCACCTTCCTCTGAGTGTGAGCAGGAGCTGCAACTTGCTTCTAACCAAGAGAATGTTGCAGAAGTGATGGTGTGTAGTGTGATGACACTACATTATGTCATAGCTCCAGTCTTGCTGGCAAACTCTGTCCCTTGCCAGCTTTGGTGAAGCAAGTCACCATGCTGCAAACTGCTCTATGCGGATACTCACATGACAAGGAACTGAGGCTTATGCCGGTCAGCGGACAGTGGATCTTTCCCAGTCAAGTCTCCAGACAAGTCCACAGGGCCAGCTGACACCTGATTCATACTCTGTTCTCTTCTGTAAAACAGCTTCCTCCACAAGGATTTTAGTTTTTCTGTATTCAGATAATGTGACTGACCCCAGGCCACACACCTTGGCAGATTAACTGAGACCCAGTATTGCTCCTCACAAGCGTGTCTGGGTCTCAGATCCTAATACCTAAGAGCACTCAACTGTTCCAGTGAAAATGAAACCCTTCACTGTGGCAGATAGGGTCCTGCAGCTAACAGATCTGCCCTCGTGCCAGTCATCAGGGCTGAAGCTGGAGACAGGTTTTTGCTGTTGTTCTGGGGGGGATATTTTTGGCATTGGGGATTGAACCCAGGGGTACTTAACCACTGAGTCATATCCCCAGCCCTTTTTTATATTTTATTTTGATACAGGGTCTCACTAGGTTGTTTAGGGCCTAAGTTGCTGAGGCTGGCTTTGAACTTTTATTCCTCCTACCTCAGCCTCCCGAGGCACTGGGATTATAGTGTACATATGCCACTATGCCCAGCTCTGAAGGTAGACTGTTTTTAAAAGATAGCGTGTCCTGGACCAAAGGGTGAGCTAATTGTACCAGTTCTTTCTCTGTCTCTGTTCTTCCTTCTTGAATTGAAGTTAAAGACCAGAATACTGTTCAGGTTGCCCTAAGATATCAGAATTCTTCTATCCTAATGGAATAAATAAATAATGATAATGTTCACATTGTCCAACGTTTGCAACCAAATCAATTACTAAAGCTAAAATATGCAAGCAATATACACATTAATCTTACAACTAAAGTCCAAAATTTCTGTATTTGCGTATATATTTTAGTGATCTTCACAAGTACCTGAAATTAAGTTAACATTCAAATTGAGTTTTCTTAGTTTTTTTAAATTTACCAACTGATTAAGTAGTCTCAGTAGGGTCAAGTTCAGCTTCTGCTAGAATAGCTGTTTGTAGCATTTAGCCAAGACCTCATTCTCCTAACCATAAATAATAGAAAGAAAGACAAAAATCCAATATTCCCATATCACAATTTTTAGTTAACTGCCTAAAATGCTATTTTAAAAATACGACTACATTTATCAAGTAAAGGGGACAAAGCCATTTTGTTTTCCAAAGACCTGCTTATTTTGTAATCAAGAAAAGATCAGAGACACATTTTGCAGGTATAACTAATAAGGAGGCAAAATTGCAAAGCTTGGGCCCTTTGGCTCTCCTAAATTAGCCTTAGAAGCTGCTCCTGAGGGTGCGCACATTAGCATATGGGGACACTTTGCTCTAGTCAGGAGGTAGAATGTTAAATTCTTTGGTGCTTCCAAACCCAGAGCAGACTTCTCCAGAAGAGTTACATAATTAATGGCATTCATATCATTGAACCAAGTCTTTGCTCTTTTTGCTTGCAAAAGTCAAAGTTTATTTTTCTATTCTCCCTTTGAAGAAAGACACTTGTGATAGATGGTGGATGACAGTCCAGGAATTTGACCAGAATGACAGTACACGCCCTATAAGCAGCTGCGAGTTGGCTACAGTTCAGTCTTTTGTGCAAATACAGCCAATGGAAAGAAATAGTCACGTTCGAGCGAGCCACGAATCCAAAGCGCATTTGCATTGGGTGTCGAAGACACCAAAGACACAGACAGCAGAGGTCACTCTGGCTTGCAGAAACAGCGAGACAGGTGGGACAACTTTGACAAGCTGTAGTTTAAGATTTCTCTGCGAACATGCTGCGTCTAATCACAACCGTTTAGAAACCGTGGTACACCAAGGCGGACGTGAAGAGAAGGCAGGGCAGGATGGAGTTGATTAGCGTAAAGACCAGGGCTGAATCCATATAAGGAGTCACACAGTAGTCTGTCCCTGCTGTCCTCCTGGCCTCTGTTCCAGTGGCTTGGCTGGACTAACCTCCCTGGCTACACCAGCATCCTCCGCTGGTCTCCATGTGGCTTCACAAGAGCCGTCACGTATGGTGGCAGGGTTGGGGTGACACACAGCTGCGTTTGCTTTTCCCTTCCCACATGATTAGTCGTTTATAGCCCGAGAAGTGACGGAACCTCAAATTTGAAGGTTGCCACCCATGATCTTATTGTTGGTAATTAATATTTCATCATATCATACAGCGCTGTAATATTCCAACACCCATGATTTTGAACCTTTCAACGACACTCATCTGAATTCCAGGTTTTGTTGGTTTTGTTTGTTCCTAAATAGCTGATACCACACACACACACACACACACACACACACACACACACACACACAACTATTTTTAGCCAATGGCTATATTTGAGAAAAGATAAAATACCGTCTTATAGTCTTAAAACAGCAAATTTAGGGCTGATTGGTGTTACTTTCAGTGCTTCGTTTAAAATAAAGATTCCCCGGCCTCATCTCAGAAGGGTCCAATCCCATCCATGTGCACCTGAAGCCCAGAAATCTGTACTCATACAATAGTTTTAGGTGGATTTTATTCCACCCAGTCCACGAGCCCACGTTACACATTCAGCTTTTGGAACCACTCCCAAACCATTGGATTATTAGAGAAATATAATCTTCAGTACTTTTGAAACTCTGCTTTGGGTAAGATCCCCTCTTAATTGTATCCTGATCCTACAATGTCAGAGAACAACAATCTATCAACTGCAGAAATTGTTGACATCTATCCCTCACCCCTTTTACAACTATTTTACCTCTCTTCTCTCTCTACTTTGGTTCTTCTTCTCCTACTCCTCCTCTCTTATTTTTAAATAGTATATTTTAAAATTATTTTTAAATAGTATATTCACTAGGCTGCAGCCAGGGAACCCTGTGGGTTTTCCTGAGACAGTTGCTAAGTCAAAGACTTAGGTTCCCATCATAAGAAAACCCATCCTCAGGAGCACAGAGATCTGTTATTCAAACTAAGGACCCATAGATCCCTGTGGCCAGTGGTCCGACAGGGCCCCCCCACAGCAAAGATGCCCAGGACAAGAATTCAATCTGTAAATAGCCCAGTTTTCATCAAAAGCAGCATTACAGAGATGATAGTCATGGGGTAGCAGCCCAACATCTATTGAAGGTTGTAAAGAACTGGACATAAGAGGAAGCTGGACCAAGATCATGCTGGTAAGTTAAGCCAGCTATCGTCAGCAGTATGGGACAGAAGAAGGGAAGAAGGATTCTGCCGTGGGTTAGGTGCTGTGTGATGGATCTGCACAGGTAGCATCTTGTGCCATCCTCATGTGGATCCAGGGAAAGGAAAGGCTTTTGTCGTGTTTCAAAATGAGGAAACTGAGCTTCATAAAAATGCTTATGATTCACCTAGTTTTATACATTTACTACTCTTACTAAATAAAGTTGACTGACTACAAATTCAAGGCTCCTTTAGCTTTCCTAACACTCTTCCTTGTTTTTTTTCCTAGAATTTCTCAATTTGTGATTACCATCAAGTATTACAAGAGATATGGGGATTTTCCTTATGCAAATCTACTCCTCTGTGATCACATTTTGATTTCTTATCACATCATAAAATTACAGAGCTAGACAGGATCTTAAAGATTATTAAATTTTTACCCTCCTATTTCAGATGAAGAATCAGAAACCCTGAGAGGCAAATCCAAAGTCACACAGTAACTGATACATCCAGGACTAGAACATAGCTTTTCTCATATGCATTTCAAGTATTCATCTTGTTGCTATCCTGTTTACAAAAGACTTCCCTATGCATTTTTTAAAATGTATCAAAATGCAGCAGCATAAACTCTTCCTCCAATTTCTATCATAGACCCAGCATCAACATAGTTTAAGACCTCCTTGTGTTGGTCAGCTCTCCATGACTGTGACAAAATACATAAGGAAAATCAACTTAAATGGGAGAAAGGTTTGTTTTCAATTATGGTTTTAGAGGTTTCAGTCCATGATCAATTGGTTCCTTTGTTTTGGGGTCTTACGGTGAGAAAGCACGTTCTGGTGAGGAGCAAAGCAGCTCATCTCATGACAGCCAGGATACAAAGGGAAAAACAGGAAGAGGTCAGGGTCCCAATATGCCCTTCAGTGTGCCTTCAAAGACCCTTTCATCAGGACCCTCCTTCTAAAATGTCCATCACCTCCTTGTCGCTCCACAGGCTGGGAACCAAGTATTTAACATAAGGGCCACAGGGGGACATGTAAGACCCAAGCTACAGCCCTCCTGAAATATGTACCCCTGAAATCCATGCTGTTAAACTACACAAACTTATTCCTGTTGGAACAATCTAGACTTGCTGTAAATTCTATCACTTCCTTCAAGAATCTTTTCACAAAGATATCCTCCATCAAAGATTAGCCCCCAAAATTTACCTGGAACAGGCAATAGGGATCTCTAACTTTAGAAACACCTATGCCTATTTTATTTGAATGTTGCCAAGGTCAATAAAATGAGAAGCATACACAGTGATACCAGCACCTCGTAGCTCTCAACCTCCAAGATACAGAGGAAATAGAGACAGAGAGAAAGATCAAATGATCCTCAGCTACTTACTATCCCCCACTCCGTCCATGATCCCTGCAGGGAGTCTGCCAAGAGAGAGGGCAGAGAGAAAAAATGAAGAAAGGAAGAAAGGAAGGAAGGAAAAGAAAGAAAAGAGAGAGAGAGGGAGAGATGTGTGTTTGGGTGTATTTGTAAACTGTAGACTCCTTTTCCTATACCAGGTAACCCCTGCCATCAGTGCTCTCTTACCCACTTTCCTACATGACATCAGCAGAAAGGTGGTCCTTCCGTTCTTGGGGCAACATGCCTACACAGCTGAAGGACTCATGTGGCTGAGCGTGAGATGCTGAAGTCCATGGGACTTAAGCGTAAACTTCTGCATGACAATGATAGCCCTGCTTTTCTTCCTACCTGTCCCACCTTATAACGGGTTACTTAAAATGTGTGTTCCTTCATAATTGACACACTCTATAAAAATCCATGGATTTTTCCAGAACCAATCTCCATTAATTGAGACAGGAAGTCCAGGACACAGGAAGTAGTTTACAAATAATTTTTCAATGAATGGACAAATGGTTTTCATGATATGATAAGATTCATAGCAAAATTCATTCAACTGTCTCCACACTGATCAGGATCTCAAAATCCAAGACTTGGTTTACCCAAATCAGGTCATATTCACTGAATAAAATAGGGTACCACTGCTACTTACTAACCAGGGCCAGATCTAGGAGAACTTCATCTTGTAAAAAATTAATCAAGCCTCTGTGAAGTCAGACATCAGCCAGTGCCTAATAAATACATTAGAAGCAAAGAGAGCATTTCCAACATGTAGGCAAAACTCAGCAAGCTGATCATAGGAAAGAGAAAGGAAGAATACTTGTTTTCATGTTCCAGAAGATGTGCATATATTCTGTTTGATTCTAGGTCCATTATTTTTTCTTCACTGTCTTTTATATTTCAATTTTTCTAAAATAACCATTCATTACCTGAGATGGAATAAGTCTAAAGCGTGTTGAGAAAAAAGAAAGGAAGGAAGGGTTGGGAGAACAGGGAGAGGAAGAGAGAGAACAGAGTGAGGGAGAGAGAGCGAACAAGATAGGGAAAGAGAGAAATCAGAGGGTGGAAAAATCCCTTGTGGAATGAAGAAAGAGGAAATTTCTCCGTGACTCTGAAACTGCTGATTGAAAATGAAGAAAACTCAAATCAACCGATTGTTTTGTCTCCATGACACTAAACACTACTGGTTTTACTTTTTCAAACGCTATCTTGAACTGATTATTTATTTTGGCACCGTGGAGACACACACCATGTGAACAAGGAAAACAACCCCGCAGCAACCGAGGGAGCCATGTCAATGACTGTAGGCGACCGAGACACAGAGCAGACCGCGCACCCTCCTCCCGAGAAATTAGCACCTTTTAAAATCCTCCAGAGAACCAGTACAGTCCAGCCGATGGAAAATGTCTGAGCCCTAGGAATTTCAATCCGCAAGTTCTACTATCTGCCCTTAAGACAAATGAATCTGTGAACTAATGTGGGTCATTTAAATACTCTTTCTCCTCTATAAAAATTGGGATAATAACTTCTGCCTTACTCATTCTCAGTATTGTTGTAAGAAAGCATTTAGGAAATTAACTTCATAAATGAGTGAAAATTGTTTTTTTTTCTTTTTTTTCTGGAACAGCCTCTCCCTATGTTGCCCAGGCTGGCCTCAAGCAATCCTCCTGCCTCACCCTCTGGCTGGGATTACCAGCATACACCACCTTAGGGGGCTACTGGGGGTTGAACTCAGGGACACTACCACAGAGTCATGTCCGCAGCCCTTTTGATTTTTTTCTACTTTGAGACAGGACCTCACGAAATTGAGGAGGCTGGCTTTGAATTTGCTATCCTCCTGCCTCAGCCTCCCAAGTCACTAGGATTACAGGCATGCGCCACTACACTCAGCTTGAAGTTTTATTTTTCATGCCTCCAATTATGATGTTCCTTCAAGAGGACATAGCATGGTAAAGCACGAATATTGTACACCACGAATAAGAGAAACCTGAGTTTTGGTGGCATCATGTTCCACACCCAAGTTTCCTAACTTCTGAACGATTCTGACTTCACTGTGCAAAAAATTTCCACCAGCAGTATGGACATTTAAGTATTAATTTCACATCAGATGGGACTGGAGTGGTGGTTCAGTGGTTACGGTGCTTGTCCGGCCTGCGTGAGGACACAGGTTCCAACCCCAGCACCACCTACACAATGAAGTGTCAGAGCAACAAAAGCCACATGAAAAACTAAATAAAGTTGATCCTATTTCTCTCTCTCTCTCTCTAAAAAAAAAAAAAAGAATTCACATCAAATGACTACTTTTGACTCTCCCAATTACCTTCCCTTACAGAGTCCACCTAAAGGGCTTATGGTACACGTGAACAGAGTAACACCAAAGGTACCGTGAGTCAGTCGTGTGTGCCATCGATGGAACGAGCTAAATCTTCATGAGACGATAAGGCGAGAGCCTCTAAAATTATGTGTTAACATTGGTTAAGCAGAGACATAAATGGCAGTGGGGCTTAGTGTGGTGGCTTCACAGTGTCCCTCCCACATTAAGAGCAGAATATGACAGATGAACATGAAAAAAAAAAAAAAAAAAAGCCCTGACAGCTGCAGGCTGTTTCCAGAGCTCAGGTTCTGGGCTCACCGTTGTTTGTAATCTTTGCAAACAGCTTGTCTTCCAAGTAGTAGGCATTGGATTTTTTTATCATCAAATGACACTTAAAGTCTCTCAAATAGAAGTTAAATTAATTTCTACTATAGGTGAGGATTTCAGAAAGTCCTGAGGACTGTTGTAAAGAAGTAGGCAGCATCTTGGGGAGGAACAGAGGGTTTCCATGTGCACCTGACCCAAAGGCACCATTTCTGAGCCAGTCACAGGTCCCATAGAGACACCTGGTGACTGCAGCTCCTGCTGGCGTCTTGGGACAGTCTTCACAACTGTGTTTGTGCTTCAGGCCCCTCCTTGAACCAACAGAAACTGATGCCCAGGCCTAACCACCCCTGCTTTCCACAGGATTCTGGAAAACGCTGCTGGAGCAGGAAACAGCTATAAAAGCTCCCCTGAAATCCTCTAGGGATGTCCTACGACATTTTCCATGGAAATGTCATAAAATATTCCATGCAATTAGCTTCTCTTAAAGGAACATTTGTCAACTTGTTTCACCTTCTTAAAGGTGACGTTTTTTTTCTTGAAATAAGTGTCATTTATAAGACTTTTGTTGTTTAAAAAATATGCATACATCATTACCACCAAGGGATTCTGATTGACAGAAAGCTAATAATGGCGAGATTAAATTCAACCAAGGCCAAAGTAAAACGCTATAAATGAGGAGCAGAGTTGATGTAGTATAGAAACAGGGTAAAAAGAAAAAATTTTAAACGATTCTTCTTCGAGGGAAAACCCAAGTCCTACACTTTCATGGGTCCATTTTTCTAATTTCAGAAAATCTAAAGTTACTTAAGAATAGAAAGAATGTCACCCATGGAACCCCAGAGATTTCATACCAATTGAAATTAACCCCCAGGTTCCTACTCTGACACCAGAAAATACACTGCGAATGAGCCTAGATTTCCCAGGGCAGAGAGTAACCTTACCACGTAGTCGCCACACCCTGGGGATGGAAAACAGGCGTATGAGGCCACCTGACTGTAGCAGCCTGGTGCTCAACCCCCAGGTGACTCACCCACACCCTGCTCTAGACCTCAGCCCCTCCAAACGTGGCATGCAGGGATTTTCACTAGAAACCCCAGGGATTTCACAGTGACTGTGCAGAACAGGACTGTCACATCACAATCCAAAGCTGTCACTTCTATGTCCCTTTCCTTTTTTTCCAAAAGTCTCTGCTATCCGCAGATCTTAATAACCTTACCCTTTCTACCCAACCACAACCTAGTGCTGAAAGCCCCCATTGTCTGAATTTACTGGGTTGTTCCATCTGTAATCAGGGCACGAATTCCTTCAACTCATTGATTCCTCAAAATTCTGCTTGCTTGGGCTGGAGCAGTGGCTCAGTGGTTGTGGCACTTGCCTGGCATGTGCAACGATGCAAGTTTGAATCTCAGCACCATGTACACAACAAAGTGTCGTAGCAACGAAAGCCACATGAGAAACTAAATAAAATTGATTCTCTTTCTCTCTCTCTCTCTCTCTCTCTCTCTCACACACACACACACTGTCCCTCTTTCTCTTTCTTAAAAAAAAAATTCTTCTTGCTTCTTTTTGGTTGACCAAAGAAATAAAAGGAATAAATGAGAAGATCTACGCAACCTTCAAAGACAAGTTTTAAAGTTTAGCCTGGAGCAATGAAGGGGTGCAGAGGGGGACTGGACCAAGGAAGACTAAGCGTAGGAGTCTCAGGCTCCATGCATATGGCCATTCACAGCAGCCACTGTCAAGACTGGTACAGGAAAACAGAAAATACGACATACATAGAACTGAGATCAGCTGATATCAGACAGCAGAGTATATATATATGCACCAAAATTAATGGGTAAGCTAAAGGCGATTTGAAAATAGGCCCTACTGGGGATACCCCTCCAAGTCAAGGGCAGCAGAGAAGAGCTATGGAGAAGGGTAAAATTAACTGAGAGAATGAGCCCAAAGGTCATGGTGGGCGCACAATTCTTTTCAGACTAATTCCTGTAAATAGTGAGTTGATTGAACCCAACACAAAATGCCTGGAACCTAATTGTGTCACTCTTCTAGCCATAGCCTTAGGAATCTTGTTTAATGACAAGATCTAAATTAGGGATCAAAAATTTAAAAACTAGATACAAGGCCTGAGAGGAAGCAGAGGACAAGCTAAACTTCCAAAACTGTCCTTGTGGGGCTCCCAAACTTAGAAATGGTCAAGAAAATGGACATCACGCTTGATGGAACAAATGAGAAAGGTATTTCTTAATAAGCTTAATGAGGACACATGACATCGGCTAACAGAGCATGCCTGGTGGCATCCAAAGGGACACATGGAGACTGGCATGTCCTCTGCGCTTGCAGCAGGACCCCAACCAGAGCCCCTGGTGCGGACCTTCCTCTTAGGGCTGACTCATATCACCTAACCAGCAATCATATGTGTCAGACCAGAATTTCAAGGTATTAATTCCCACAGGATAGGGAAGCAGCCTCAGAAACGGAATGATTTATTTGTGAATGAATCGTACCAGCTCTTCTCCCTCAAATCTGATCAACTAAGTCAGCCAAAGAATATTCACTAGGCTTATCAGCAAACACGGAACATATTAGCAAGGATATTAATTCGTGGTCTGAATGTGTTGTGGAATTAATCTAGGAGAACATACAAGCCCAACCAATCACAAGATGGCCTTTCCAGCGCGTCAGGGCTCTTGAAGTTAATCTACAAGTTTTGTCTACCCTGGGTAGCACTTGAAAGAACCCTGCTCATCTTTTTAAAATTTTTTTTATTTTTTTTATTAAAAGAGAACAGTGAGAGACACAGAGAGAGAGAGAATCAATTTTATTTAGTTTTTCATGTGGCCTTCATTGCTCCGACAATTTGTTGTGTACGTGGTGCTGGGGTTTGAACCCGCATGCAGGCAAGCGCTGTAAATGCTGAGCCACCTCCCCAGCCCCACCCTGCTCATCTTTACCACCGGAAATTTTATTTGCATCATCCACCCATCAGGCTGGCATACGCTTTTCTAATACATTTCATCAGACTGCGTCATACACAGGGTCTTTTCTTCACACACCTCTATTACGATCTGTGCAAACCATGCTGGATTTAACATTTAACTCCTAGAGGTAAATCCCACATCTCCACATACCTGGAGGGAAGAATTATGGCTTCACCAAAGTGCCAGGTCCTGGAACAGAAGTGACCAGTTCTCCTTCCCATTAAAAAAAAAAAATTTTTTTAATGAGATTTTCAAAAGGCCCATTATTACCCTTCTCTCATTTTTCTATTCCTATCAACAGCCCCTGAATCATTTTAGTCCTCCCAGGATGCTGGACAGAGAAAGGACTTTTTATCAAGGTCATTAATGAATTCCCTCTAACAAAGAAGCTTTATCTGTGTTACATTCAATATTTGCAGAGGCAAAACGGTGAGCTCCTCTACAGAAACCCTGGCAAGTGATAATCGAAAGAATCGAGGAAACAAATGAGCAAAGAAGATAAGTTGTGCAAACCCTGTTTGTATTTTTGAAAGGCAAAGTTAAGAGAGTAAGACAGATTTAAGGCGAACTCGGAATTATACAATGGAAAAATACTGCCTGGAAGATTAAAGGCTCGCCTGCTAAATAGATAATGCCAAATTTGATGAGAAAATACATTACATTTCCTTTCCTTTGAAACCTTGGTTGATATTTTCCACTTTTACTGGAAAGAAATAGGCTCTAAGATGTCACTCAACACTTGGGCAGAGGGGCCTCCTTCTCCAGATGCAAAAACATGAAGGAAAAATGCCTGAATGCTTTTTCTATGGACTACAAGAGCCTGGCAAGATCAAGATCAGCTCATGGACTGAGAAAAATCTGCTCTGGGTCTTATGCTGTTTGGCTGTGAATTTCTCTCTCTCTCTCTCTCTCTCTGGGAAAAAAAAATCTGTTAAAAAATTTTTTAAAAAGGGGCTGGAGCGGTGGCTCAGTGGTTATGGTGCTTGCCCAGCACGTGCGAGCATGTGAGTTCAAACCCCAGCACCACGTACACAGCAAAGTCTTGGAGCAATGAAGGCCACATGAAAGACTAAATAAAATTGATTCTGTCTTTCTCTCTTTCTCTCTCTCTCTCACTGTCCCTCTCTCTTTAAAAAAATAAAATTAAAAAATTAAAAATAAATTTTAAAAAGGCTGGAAGCTGGAGGGAGAGGTGGGTGAAAGCAGATTTTCTCCACACTTTGACAAAGGGGCCTTTGCTTCACTCCGTCATTGTACTCAACCTTTCTTACCTGTGCTTCAGTTTATGGCCAGGTAAGTGTCATCCTTGCTCTCTGCAACCCACCTAGATTAGAGAACGTGTACACCAACTTAGCCATGATAGTGTCAGGAGATCTAACACATTCTTACTGTGCTGTCCCCTTGACCATCCCAAGATGGTGTCCAAGCAGCGGGTGCTTTGCTGGCCGCCTACAATTCTTCACCAAGCTAGCTTAGATTCTCAGCTCTCTTAATTTTCTCCACCTTAGAAGCACCACAAAGGTCACCTTCTCAGCTTCCAACTGTTTGCTCTGTGCTCCAGGACTAGACTCTTGTTCCTGAGTGTGCTTCCTGTGCCGTTTCAAGTCCCCCTGCAGACGAGGACTCTGCCCGTGCCATCCCACAATTCTTCATAATGTTTTAACAAGGGCCTCGCGTCCTTATTTTGCACTCGGCCCTGAGCATTCTAAAGGAGGCCTTGTCCATAACTATTTTTCCATGCCCGACAGCCAAAAGCACAATTGCATTCCCGACATGACCTGACAAACCCCAGTGGGATGGCGCATAGCACGCATCTTCAGCCAAGCAAGCACCTAGATTAAAAACCTAAGCGGGACCAGCTGCAGCTCCAGCCACGCACCCTGCTCACACTTGTGGAGCATTCGAGAGCATGTCTTCATTTGCTTGGTCAATGAAGGAAGCAAACTAAAGGCTTTTGGCCATGTCACATGTTGACATCAAGGAGAATCAGAGAAAGATTTGCATTAATTGAAAAGTCCTGTCCAGACTTTGGCCCTTGCTCCCAGCAAGTTCAGGGCAAAACTCGTGAATTCCAGGAATGCACAGAAAGAGAACCAAAGAACAAAATTGGATTTCTACCTAAGTTTGGAAATCAAAGGCTACTGAGCTAATGCTGTAGCTGGAATCCTTTATTGGAAATGGCCATCAAGATCAGTCAAACAACTTGAACACAAAACAGCTTTCACTTTGGTAATCATTCCTTAACTTCATGTTGATAAGAACACAGTGATCAGGAATTATAATATTATTTCCTGGCTCAGAGTATTCTTCCCTTATTTCTTCTGGGGAAAGATTCATCACCTCTTCTCTGCTTTCTTACCTAATTCACTCTCTTGTTCTCTCAGACACCCATTACTTGTAGGTGGAATCCTTTCTCTAGTTTCTTCTACTTGCTAGATCTCTCAAATACGTGAAAAACAGGAACCATAACAATTGCTTGCTTGGAGAGAATGCAAGGAAGGTACGTATGGCTTTTACTGGAACAGGTGGTCATTTAAATACTTCGTGACAGAAGACCACTGCAAAGCACTCATTTTCAGAATGAGACAACTGCACTCATCAACCTCTTTGCACACCTGTATCTTGAATTGTTGTTGTTTTTTTTTTTTTTAAGAGAGAGAGGGACAGTGAGAGAGAGGGAGAGAGAATCAATTTTATTTAGTTTTTCATGTGACTTTTGTTACTCCAACACTTCATTGTGTACATGGTGCTGGGGTTCAAACCCGTGTCCTCACGCATGCCAGGCAAGTGCCAAAACTGCTGAGCCACCGCTCCAGGCTCTCATCTTGAGTGCTTTGTGCAAACCTTGTGTTAAAATCCCAGCCCTACAATCAGGGAATTTTAACATCAACTAGATACTGGATGGTACAACGGAATTATTGTTTCAATTGGCTGTGAAGGGGTGTTTGAGTATATATTGAATAAATATTTATCTTTTGGAAATGAATACTGAGATTCATTGCACGATAAATCAATTAGGGAGGGATTACAGAAAGAGTGACAGAGACGAACAGAGACTTCGGGTTGGGTTCATGACAGCTAACTAATTCACTCTCACTACTTCACTTCTGTGTGTAGGAAATTTTCTCTAACAAAAGCTTTTGAAAATGTGTTTTTCTGCAGTATGTATCTATTGTGATCTGACTCAACCGCTTAGCTGTGTAATGTTAGGCAAATAACTCTGAACCAATTTCCTTTGTGTAGCTTTCATAATAATAGCTATCTCTTGGAGTCATGAAAAATGAACAAGATAAGTATGTATAATGAGACCAGCAAACAGCAGTGACTCTAAGAAGCAAGGGGTCTGACTTCTTCCTCCATCCCAGGTCATCTTCCCCATACAATCTACTACTGGCCCTCAATTGAGTAGATTTCTTTTGTCTTCCTGTCAGCAAGCGTCTAGACAGAGTTCAAACTTGTGCTTACTTTATGAAATCAGATAAGGGTGGAAGAATTCAGCTTGCTGGGTGGAAAGCTAGAGCCTTAATCTCCTGTGTGACCTCCCGTCCAACTCCCACCCATTTCAAAAGAACACAAATATACATTTGGATTTTCCATAAACAAGAGCACGTGCCAAGCAGGTCTGTGCAGACTGCAGAAAAATGTTCTTCTGATTCAGATCCTGAAAACACATCCCTAAATGATTGTACTGAGAAACAGCATCAACAAGGGCTCTCTTACCAAAGCAGTTCCAAGTTGTAGCTGTCTACACAGAACTAACAGAGCCAGCCAAGTCTCAGAGATCATCAATGGATATTTGAATCATGCTGGCCCTGAGAACATTTGTTAATTAATGTATTTTTTTCCACCAACCTCCAACTCAGCAGTGAAGTCCTCAGATGTCAACGACGTACACAAAATGGAACAGTGATCTCACATTGTTTACGTAGTGGACCTTTTGCTGGACTGAATTTCCTTAACCGAGGTAAACCAGTGTAAATAAACAGCAATTCTTCCAAGAGACTTGGTAGAGACAATTGTAAATGCAAGACTATCTAAATTTTAGTTTCACTAAAATCCAAACTCGCAAATAATCCAATCGATAAATGGGCTAAAGATCTCAAAAGGAACTTTTCTCC